>OY757016.1:16006593-16144682 GCA_963580285.1 Lucinisca nassula
TGCCAGGGTACCCGTTTTAGGGTTTATGGTAGTAAATGGGTTAATGATTGTCTTTCATGTTAAAGTCCGCCCGCCGGGCAAAGCAAACGGCTCTCTGGGGCAAACAGCGAATGCCTACACAAATTGATTGCAATAAAACTGTCTGCACTAATTGCAGCCAAACATCTAATTATGATATTTTCTTAATGCCTTTTAATTTAAATTCTACATAATAGTAGCCAATTGTAGCTTTTCGACGTATTGATGTATTTTGATATGAATAACTTAGTGTCTTCTTTCACCCATCCTTTCTTCTTTCCGTTCGTCTGTGTGCCTGTCTGTCTCACAGTCGGTCAGTTGATCTTATTTTATATTTAAGACATAATACCATGCATTACCAAGAATTAAGGAAAAGTATTCATTCATTCATTCATTCATTCATTCATTCATTCATTCATTCATTCATTCATTCATTCATTCATTTCCTAAGTTTTACAGCTTTTCGTCATGCAGCTCTCGAGTTCTTTCAAGAGATGGAATAAATTAATTAATTAATTCTTAAATCTATAAAATAAATTAAATAAATTAAATAAATAAACATTATGAGACTGTGCTAAAGCAAATTTCTACCCAAGACTATCTTGCTCTCTGGCGCTCGTGGACTTAGTCATTTTCACGAGAAAAAATGCAGGTGCCGAAAAGCTGACTTCCTTATTTTCAAATCAAAATGGAAGAACTATTTTTTTAATTGAGTATTAAATGGTATATATCATTGCAAACTTTGAGAAATTTTCTTTCTAGTCATGACTTATAAAAGAACCAATGAGAAAGTAATAAGTTTTAAATAAGCAATTGAGTGTAGGTTCAGGAGCATTTTGCCAATATATATATAAGATGAATAGGACTACGACTTCCACTTTTCAAAGTAAAATGGAAGAACTAAGTCGTTAATTTAATTTTACAAATTTTATGTCTAATTCCTTTTTAATAAAATAACTTTTTGAAAATAACTTATAATTTTTTGTCACATTCTTCTAAAATTGTAATTTAATCAATTTAATACGGCTTTCCTATTAATTCCTATATAATTTTGGTGGTGATGTTTACAGGTAAGTCTGCGGCGACTGTCGCAAATCGATATGGGATATTTTTGTGAAACTACGAGGATTGTTCCCTATGTATGAAATTTCAATCCTCGCCCTCAGTTCCGGTACAGTATCAAACAAAATAACAATATAATAAATTGACCCGCATGGAGGTTTCTAGCTCAACAGTGAGTCATATAAAATACATGATAAAATGGTTATGTATAGATTACTATTATCATGAATCAGGGTTGAGGACTCAACAAAAATCCGACGTCAGATCACGGAGGGTCTAACCCAGGAAATACTGGGCTCCACCCTTCCCGAATTCAAAGGATTTAGGGTGGAGCCGTCATCAAAGACACCGGAGACCGGCTCACCGCCCTGCAACGAAAGAGCAAAGCAAATTTGTCCATTGTTATAGTGTCGACAACCAAACACGGGGTCTGTCGCATAAAATCCATGCTATAACAATTTTAATTCGGGTTCCGATAGACCTTGTTGCAAGAGAGATTTAAGTCCAGCATTGAATTTTTAAGTTAAATCGGAATGACGACTATAAAATTTTGAAAAGGCTTGGCGTAGTTTATGGTACCGATAACCCTGATTAAGAAGTTAAGCAGTTAACAATTCATTACGAGTGTTGAAGTCAGTTAGATGACTAGACACTCTGGCAAATTGAATTAATTGTGAAATATAAACGCCATAGGATGTCGCACGAGGAACATCACCATCTAAACCACAGGGCCCTGGTTCGCTCACCTGTTTGTCACTGTCTCGAGTACTTTCTATTTTTAGCTCTGGTGGCAATCTTGTTCATCAGCAGAGTGATTTTAGCTTATTTGGTAGGGAGTAACCTAGGCAACATTCTTGTGAAGTTTGATCAAATTGGCCTTAGGGTTTAGGAGGAGTTCACGTTTGAATCAAATTTACAATATTTTTCTATTTTCAGCACCGATGGCCATTTTATTCATCGGAGCGGGATCGTTTTAGCCTTTTTGGTAGAGGGTCATCTAAGCAACATTACTTCGAAGTTTGATAGAAATTGGCCCAAGGGTACAGAAGGAATTGTCGTTTGAAGATTTTTTATTTTTAGCTCTGGCAGCCATCTTGTTCATTACAGTGGAATGAGTTTTAACTATTTTGGTAGGGAGTCACCTAGGCAAAATTCCGGTAAAGTTTTAAATCCAATTGGCCCAAGGGTTTAGAAGGAGTTCGCATTTGAAGCAAATTTACAATGTTTTTCTATTTTTAGCTCTTGTGACCATTTGTTAATCGTTTATGCTATTTTGCTAGAGGGTCATCTAAACAACATGGTTCAAAAGTTAAAATAAAATATGTCAAATGTCAACGAAAAAGGTCAAAGATCATTTTATGTATGAATAGAAAGCCCTTGTCGCAAGGAACCTAAATGTCAAATATGAAGGCTGTATCTCAAATGCTTAAAACGTTATTACAAAGTAGGTCAAAGGTCAAGGTCATGGGTCAAATGTTTTGAATGGTTGAGAAAACCTTGTCACAAGGAACATACATGCCAAATATGAAAGCTCTATCTCATATGGTTCAAAATGTATGATAAAGTAGGTCACAGGTCAAGGTCACAGCTCAAATGTTTATATGAGTGGGAAGCCCTTGTCACAAGGAACTATATGCCAAATATGAAGGCTCTATCTCAAACGGTTCAAAAGTTATGACAAATTAACCTACCGATCTACTTTTTGATTTCACATGACCCATATTCGAACTTAACTGAAATATTGTCCAGATGATCATTCTGAGCAAGTTTAATGGTGATTTGACTAAAACTGTGGCCTCTTAGAGTGTTCAAAACGTTTTTCTATGATTTGACCTGCTGGCCTACTTTCTGACCCTACATGACCCATATTCAAACTTGACCCAGATATTGTCAAGATGATAATTCTGGGCAAGTTTGATGATGATCGGACCAAAACTGGGACCTCTAGTGTGTTCACAAGGTTTTTCAACAATCTGACCTACCGACCTTCTTATTAACCAGACATGACCCATATTCGAAATTAACCGAGACATGGTTAAATGATCATTTTGAGCAAGTTTGATGATGATCGGACCAAAACTGTGGCCTCAAGTGTGTTCAGAGGGTTTTTTTCTATGATCTGACCTACTGAACTACTTTTTGACCAGACATGACCCATATTCGAACTTGACTGACTGAGATATTGTCAAGATTATCATTCTGGACAAGTTCGATGATGATCGGACCAAATCTGTGGCCTCCAGTGTGTTCACAAGGTTTTTCTATGATTTGACCTGCTGGCCTACTTTTTGACCCGACATGACCCATATTCAAACTTGACCCAGATATTGTCAAGATGATAATTCTGAGCAAGTTTGATGATGATCGGACCAAACATCGGACCTCTAGTGTGTTCACAAGGTTTTTCAACAATCTGACCTACTGACCTTCTTATTGACCAGACATGACCCATATTCGAAATTAACCGAAACATGGTCAAATGATCATTTTGAGCAAGTTTGATGATGATCGGACCAAAACTGTGGCCTCAGGTGTGTTCAGAGGGTTTTTCTATGATTTGACCTACTGACCTACTTTTTGATCAGACATTACCCATATTCGAACTTGACTGAGATATTGTCAAGATGATCATTCTGGGCAAGTTCGATGATGATCGGATCAAAACTGTGGCCCCTAGTGTGTTCACAAGGTTTGTCTATGATTTGACCTACTGACCTATTTCATGACCCGACATGACCCGTATTCGAACTTGACAGAGATATTGTCAAGATGACCATTCTGGGCAAGTTTTATGATGATCGAGCCTAAACTGTGGCCTCTAGTGTGTTCAGAAGGTTTTTCTATGATTTGAGCTACTGACCTACTTTTTGACCGACATGATCCATATTCGAACTTGACCGAGATATTGTCAAGACTATCATTCTGAGCAAGTTTGATGATGATCGGACCAAAACTGTGGAATCTAGTGTGTTTTTCTATGATTTGGCCTACCAACCTACATTGTTACCCGACATGACCCATATTCGAACGTGACCAAGATATTATCAACATGCTCATTCTGAGCAAGTTTGATGATAATTGAACTAAACCTGTGACCTCTAGCGTGTTCACAAAGTTTTTCTATGATTTGACCTACTGACCTACTTTATGACCCGACATGACCCGTATTCGAACTTGACCGAGATATTGTCAAGATGATCATTCTGGGCAAGTTTTATGATGATCGAACCTAAACTGTGGCCTCAAGTGTGTTCAGAAGGTTTTTCTCTGATTTGACCTACTGACCTACTTTATGACCCAACATGACCCATATTCGAACTTGACTGAGGCATTGTCAAGATGATCATTCTGGGCAAGTTTGATGATGATTGGACCAAAACTGTGGCCTCTAGTGTATTCACAAGGTTTTCTATGATTTGACCTACCAACCTACATTGGGACCCGACATGACCAATATTCGAACGTGACCAAGATATTATGAAGATGCTCATTCTGAGCAAGTTTGATGATGGTTGGACCAAACCTGTGGCCTCCAGAGTGTTCAGAAGGTTTTTCTATGATTTGACCAAAACCGTGGCCTCTAGTGTGTTCACAAGGTTTTTCTCTGATTTGACATACTGACCAACTTTTTGACCCGACATGACTCATATTCGAACTTGACCGAGATATTGTCAAGATAATCATTCTGGGCAAGTTTGATGATTATCGGACCAAAACTGTGGCCTCTAGTGTATTCACAAGGTTTTTCTATGAATTGACCTACTGACCTACTTTGTGGCCCGACATGTCCCATATTCGAACTTGTCCCAGATATTGTCAAGACGATCATTCTGAGCAAGATTGTTGACGATCGGACCAAAACTGCGGCCCCTAGAGTGTTCACAAGGTTTTTTCTATGATTTGAGCTACTGACCTACTTTTGACCCGGCATAACCGTTATTCGAACTTGACCGAGTTATTGTCAAGATGATCATTCTGAGCAAGTTTGATGGCGATCAGCCCAAAACTGTGGCCTCTAGAGTGTTCACAAGGTTTTTCTTTGATTTGACCTACTGACCTACTTTTTGACCTGCCATGACCCATATTCGAACTTGACCGAGATATTGTCATGATTATCATTGTGACCAAGTTTGATGATGATTGGCCCAAAACTGTGACCTCTAGTGTGTTCACAAGAAAAGTTTACGGACGCACGGGCGCACGACGTTCGACGGACAAAAAGTGATCCCAAAAGCTCACCTTGTCACTTAGTGACAGGTGAGATAAAATTGAAAATTTACAATCCCAAAATCAAAATCAAAATAATCGTGTTCATAATTTTGTAGGAAACAAACCCATCTACTGCAGATAGATGTAAATCCAAAAACGGGGTCTCGAAAAATAGAAGTAGAGGCAATGATCAGGAATCGAAACAATTAACCCGCAGCTCCTATCAGAGACACCAAAGGGAAAGAAACACAAATATGAAGCAACAGACCCTAACGGAAACACCAACAGCGGAAAGCTTAAAAGACTCTTTCAAAACAAAACAAGAACAGATCAGCCACAAGGGGTGCGTAATTCGTACCCATCGGAATACCAACAACTTGTCTAAATAACTTAGTTACACATCTTATGTAAATATTGTCAAGTAGAAAGGTGAGAGCTTCACACACTTTCTGACATGACCATAATTTCAGAATTGAAAAAAAGCATTTCTTACATTACATGCAAGATAGAGGGAGTCTTCCCTATGAAATGTCCATTCAATTAAATCATGAAGGTTTTCTTTTATAAGATTATGAGGAAGTGTATTGTAAAGGGTGGAAAAATCATAAGTAGACAGACTTGAAGCACGAAAACGTCTGGAATTTAATTTAATATTTAAAACTTCGACAGAATTTTATAGACCAAAGCAGATTTCTCCCTGATCTTTCTAAGACTTTGTCGCAATATTTAATCACATGTTTCTTGTTGGCAGTAAAACATGAAGTTAACCATTTGGAAAAGTCAGTGCTGGTACAAGAGCTTGAATTGGCAAATAACCGTGCTTTGTATGGTCTTTTATGAAGCTTAGGCAACCAATATAGCGTAGGGAGCCTGTCTTGGACTTATGTAATACATACAAGCAAACTTGGTGGCTGAATGACGAATGCAACAAGCCAGTGTAATAAATAACCCTTTAAACCCCATTTGTTATACAGAAAAGTAGGGTTTACGGGGGTATTCATTATTTTCCTTACAGTGTTTATATTTCGCAGCGTATTCGCTTCGCAAGAGTGTCAAGTCATGTCGCTGATTTTAACACTCGTAATAAAAGTTTATCTGGTAAACTGCTACATCAGGGCGATCGATATCATAAATTTCGGAAAGCATTTTCTAAGGTTTATCGCCGACACTTTCAATTAATTATCCAATTTAAGGTTGGATTAATTAGACTTGTATACTGGGCCTCCGTGGCCTTGTGGTTAAGAGCGCTGACTCTTGATCATTAGGTCTCTCACCGCTGTGCTTCGAGCCTTGCTCGGATCACATGTGAGACATCAAGTTCTGCAACGGAAGGTCATGTGGTTTTTCTTCGGGTACTCAGGTTTTCGACCACCTCTGATTAACGATCGGCTCGATATGAGAGAAATAATCTTGAAAGAGCCGTAAAACCAAAACCAAAAAAAAAAAAAAAAAAAAAGAAATTAGACTTTTACCGCAGGGGATGTCACAGCAAGAGTTTTTTTTTTGGCGACGTTATATATAAATTAAGAAGGGTTGCAGACTGTTTGCAAACCTAACTTTTCGTAACAATTTCAGAAAATTATTAAACGCTACAAAGGCATTTGATAAAATAAAAATGCTATTCAACAGTCTGCAAGCATTGTGTTTGACCCAATAACGGTCAGACATTATGCTTTCCTCTTTTCCACGCCGATGGATCGGAGTTCAGACTCCATGATCGCTTTGGCTTTAAGCTATTTATTAGTGTGTCGGAGCCGGAACATTCTTGTCTGTTGCTTGGTCCAACGGGGTACTACTGTTGGTTTTCTTTTGCTCCAGTGTTCCTCTGGCGTTGTGTTCAACACAGAATGGCTCAGCGCGTTTTACTGTCGAGTCCTCATCGTGGTGTCAACTTGGCTTTAATTGTTATTTCTTCGTTTACCGAGTTGATTCACTGATGACGTTCACGTGCACCAAGCAAATACGTATATGAACCACAGTGAAAGTGAGGGTGAGGGTTGGGATCCCGTAAAATTAACTTAAACCCACCAGTAACATTTACTGACCGTTCCAAGTCGGTGCTTTTTCTGTGGTTCCTTCATGTTTTGTGTCTTTCCCTAATTATATATGTTGTTACGTTGATGATTCTGGTTCTTTCCCCTTTTTGGTTGTTCATTGCACGACCCGCAGAAAAAGCGACCAACTGAAGTCGGTTGATTTTCTAAGAGTGCCCTAAAATCACCGTGTCATTCTGTCAATCTGTCAGTCTGTCCGTCCGTAACCCGTTTGTGAAAATTGGTGATAGTGACTTAACCACTTGGAATATTTAAAAAATTTTTGGCATACTGATAGATATCAATGAGATCTAACCAATGAACATGCGAAATATTACATTCCATTTAGTATAGCCTCGCCGAGGCGAAAAATGTGAAAATTTTCGAACTGCTTCTCCACGGAAACTGTTGGGCCGATTGAAGTCAAATTTCATATGGAGCCTCTATGGGATGGGGGAAACCAAAATTTGCTCATGGGGTCCAGGTCACATGACCAAAATGGCCGCCAAGCCATATATAGTAAAAACCCTTCAAAAATAGTCTTCTCCAGATCCACGAAACTTGATAAATAGCACCTGGGACGTAGGCCCATCATAAATTGCTAAAATGGTGACCCTGGGTTGACCTTGACCTTCTTTGTGCCTAGGTCAAACTTTGGCACATATGCTTTTGTATTGGAAAAGTGAGAATGCATTTTATCCTGCAAACGATTCAGAATACAGTACTAAAGTATAAGATATATTTTTGCTCCTTACGAAAAGGCGCATTTATTGGGGAAACCGTTTTAGGTCCAGGTCACATGACCAAAATGGCCGCCATTACCATATATGGTAACACTCATAAAGCTAAAAGCATCTGGCGGGTCGTGCACTTCAGCTGAAGCACTGGTTTTTCAATTATATTTGTCCTTCCAGTTTAATGTTTGCCATCATGGTGATTCAGATTCTTTCCCCCATTGTGCATATTGCTCATTTTTATTTTAGGTTTGGGTATTCTGAGTCACCACCTGTTTAGGAAAGTGCTGCTGACTCAGGTTTACCCGTGGTCCGTTTTGTTTACTGTCGTCACGCCATGTTTTACTTCATTTCCTAGTGATATTGGGGGAAGAATTTGGGATCTGATTGTATCAGTTCCTGACCGTTTCTCTTTTTATTTTTTCACCAAATTTCCAAAATGTAGGTGTAGTAATCCATGGAAATTATTTGATGGAAAATCAGTTCTCAGCGAATTGCAAAGGGAAATAACCCCAAAAGACCTGACTACGAGAGTCCCTACTTATGTTCCACAACAAAACTAGTCATGTAAAACATTTGCACTGAATTTAAAGACTACAGGTCTCTCAGTTTTTTTTATAACAAAAAATGACGGAAAGCCACATTCACATACGCACGCATGTAAAAGACGTAAACAGTATTCCGCCTTGGCATATTATGTATGTCGGGAGTATAATCAATGAAGCGATTCCGCTAGTAGTTTTGCATGAGTTTTTCTAGCAGTTACAGAGCACATGGAATCTTACATAATGTTTTTACTATCGACATCTAAATTCCACCGAGCCTTTCAATCAATGTTTTCTAGACACATTTGACACTAGCAATACCTTTATTATCACTATAAACAATTATCTCATACCCAGGAGAAGAACAGTTGCCACCTTTTTCCCAACAAACTGGATTTAGCCAGCGTCGTAAAATGTTTCGACCTAAGTTACGAAAGTAAGGTGCAATGTGTTTTTTATTGTTACATTTGTTTTCCTGAATAATGAGAGAGCCGTTCCTACGTAAGGGAACATTGTAGGCGTAGGCACCGGCCTGACAGGAAATCGCCTCAGATAACTTTGTTCATGTTGTCATGGCAACAGCATGTGATATAGTCAAATCTTTGTCATTTTATCGGTATCGAAAATGAAAATTGCAAAAATCATGAACAGCAAATAGATTTAGTTATATAATAACCCTACGTATTTTATGTCAGAAGCTGTAACGCGCCACGTACTTAACAAGAGGACCATGATGGTCCTATATCGCTCACCTGAGCTAAGAGATATACATGTGGGTGACGGGGCGGGGCAAGTTTTGGCCCCAGGTCTATAATTTGAACAATCTCGGTAGAGGTCCACTAAATGAAGCTTAATATCAAAGGCCTGGGCGTTCTGGTTTCAGATAAAAAGATTCTTAAAGGTGTTCTATATATAAGCATACGTAAAACATGTGGGCCCCGTGGCGGGGTCATTTTTGGCCCCTAGACTATAATTTGAACAATCTTGAAAGAGGTCCATTAGATGAAGCTTAATACAAAATATCAAAAATCTAGACCTTTTGGTTTCAGACAAGAAGGTTTTACAAGGTATTCCCTATGTAAGACCCGGGACAGCACCATGTTTGGCCCCAGGGCTATAAGTTGAACAACCTTGGTAGAGGTCCACTACAAGAAGATTCATACCAAACATCAAAGACCTGGGCCTTCTGGTTTCAGACCAGAAGATTTTTAAATGTTTTCCCTATATAAGCCTATGTAAAACCAGTAGCCCCAGGGATATAATTTGAACAATCTTCGTATAGGTCCACTAGATGAAGCTTAATACCTAAAATCAAAGACCTGAGCCTTCTGGTTTCAAACAAGAAGATTCTCAAAACGTTTTCCCTATATAAGCGTATGTAAAACTAGTGAGACCTGAGCCTTCTGGTAGGTTTTTAAAGGAATTCCCTATATAAGCCTATTTAAAAACAGTGAGCCCCGGCGCGTGGGCATTTTAGCCCCAGGCTATAATTTGAACAATCTGGGTAGAGGTTCACTAGATGAAGCTTCATACCAAATATCAAAGGCCTGGGCGTTCTCGTTTCAGACAAGAAGGCGCGGGAACAATTTTGGCCCCATGGCTATAATTCGAACAATCTTGGTAGCGGTACACTAGAGGAAGCTTTTAACCAAATATCAAAGACCTGGGCCTTCTGGTTTCAGACAGGAAGATTTTTAAAGGATTTACCTTTACGTCTCCAAAATGACTTATACAAGAAGATTTTTAAAGGTTTATTCTTATTTTCTCCTTTTCGATGCCATGGTCACCAGAGTTCTGCATGGAATGAATTTCTTTGAATATCTTTGAGAGAGAACCACCCAAAGATCATTTCTGCCAAGTCTTATCAAAATCTGTGCAGTGGTTTATGAGGAGATGTCGTTTTAAGGAATTGTGGACGGACGGACGACGACGACGGACAGCCAGCGAAAACAATAGCTCCCCCGGAGCCTTCGGCTCAGGTGAGCTAAAAACTGAAGATATGCAGAAAGATGCACAAGCATTGTGTGTTCGACCTCCGTTCTTGTTTGATTTGATTTGAGGTTTAACGTCCCCGTCAACACAGTAAAGGTCATTTTGGAGACGTTGCTTCCAATTTTGTGGGACTTTTACCCGACATTGAGATGAAATGACATCTCTAGCCCTGTCGCCCAATGAAACCAATAGGGTTTATTAGCATTGACGGTCCGCCTCGCACCGCGGTTCCTGGACAGGCTTAGATCCTCTAAGCGGTTTACCAGTACTAGTGTGCGGGCCGGATTCAGCTCTGCGTGGAGGCATCGTGCAGCCCATATATTTCTTCAAAGTAGAAGTAAAACAAAGATCAGGAATTGATACAAATAACTTACTCCACCCATCAAGCCCATACGGGCGGGGCGGTCGACCTCCGTTCTATTTTGCCTATAATATTTGCCAATCAAGTTTGACAAAAAGCAATCATTTGTGGAAAATTATTGCCGACACCTGTTTCTTTTATCTGTAAGAATGTATACTGGTTTAGCATAAAAATTACATCAGAAAGAAACTGCCATTGAGTTTGGGTTAAATACATGTAGTTTAAAATTACAGAGCCAGATCAGATTCACTCGGCAGACAAACAACCTCTTCTGACCGAATACGGTAAAAATTTTATATTCTGACTTCCTTTGGGGTTTTCCGGACCACTTTTGGACAGTACTAAATATGGCTTCTGCATTAGGACAACACATCCGTGTGATATAGTGCATTCTTTCATAACTCTTAAATGGTTACTTTTCTGAACAAAATTTGTGATAGTTTTCTACTTTACGCGCCAAATAAAGGTTGTGGGTACTCGTTAGAACCGCCTCATTGAGGCGGTTCTATCGAGTATCCACAATCTATGTCTAGGAGCAGAAATACGAAAAATAATGTATGTCCCCTAAAATCTCAGTTTTCTCTATATAAAGTTGGGTCTGTGGGGTCTTCATTTCACGGGTTTGTTCACGTGCGGGACAAGAGGAAACAATAGAGAGAAATAAGTGGAACAATTTTAATATGATTTTAAAAGCAAACTAAGTCTGACTTCTAGCTGTTTTTTAATTGCAGAATTTTACTGTGGGACAAAACACCAACCATGTTCATGACACATAAATTCAAATAAACATTGTCTTATCTGGTGTTTAAGATCAAGACTTTAATACCAAAATCTTATGTCACGAGACCTTTGCACTTACGATTGGTACTTACTTTCTTACTTACTTACTTTCGTTTTACGGCGACGCGTCAGCAGACCGGACTGTTTTTGACCGCTTACCCTAAAACGTGACTGCATGTGTTGCGGTCTTTTTTTTTTTTAAATAAAAAACGAAACAAAAAAGAAGTTACTACAACTCCAGAAATTTCCCTTCTGTTATTGTTAATGGTAACCACGCTATTCTTGTCAGACGTAGGATGAGGTATAAAGAGAGTTATCCGTGTATGATATGGAGTGTGTTCTTAGGCTGAGAGAGTTTCAAATAGTGCAGCCCCGGACCAGGGTGGTCTACACTGTTTGGTAAAAGTGAAGAGATTTTAGGGTAAAAGAAAATATGGTCTACTCGACATACCAGGGTATTTAGCACTTTGTTTTGTGGTACTGGCATGATGGCACACCGTTGAGATTTCTTGGCTTTATTTTGGTTTTACGAGCCTTTCAAGATTATTTCACTCATTTCGAATCAATCGTCAATCAGAGGTAGGCGAAAACCGGAGTACCCCGAGAAAAATATCCGATATTCCGTTGCTGAACTCGGCGTCTCACATGTGGCCCGACCGAGGCGCGAGCCGGAGACAGACCTAATGGTTAAGAGTCAGCGGTCTTATCCACTAGGCTACTGGCTAGGAGTAATAGATTGGGCTGCATGATGCTTCCACGCAGAGCTGAAACCCGGTCTAAGCCTGTCGACACATAGGGTTGAGTCACGACGTCTGCATATAATTCCTATTGGGTTCAATGGGCGGCATGGATTGAGAAGTCATTTCATCTCAGTCTCGGGTAAAAGTCCCACAAAATTGGAAGCAACGTTTTCAAAATGACCTAAATAGTGTCGACGGGGACATTAAACCCAATCTCAATCAAAACAATAATCCACTAGGCCACGTCCTTAACACAGGATCCAACACACGATCCATCACGAAAACACACCAATATAATTTTGATCCCCTTGAACCCCACTTTTATATAGTAAAACTGGGGTTTGCGGGGGTATACCTTATTTTTCTTATTTTGAGCATAAATAAGAAAAATATCACAATTTTTCAGCATAAAATTTTCATTTTTTCAGCGATAAAGGCGGCAATGTGTTTGTATAGGCGTGTTTGCGTAATACATGCGGACCTATATGCTATTGTTAAATGAATCTGTATTGAAAATAAGGGTGAGGGTGGGGGGATGTTGAATATTTATAGACATCAGAGTTGAAGCACTGTATTGTCACTATTTTTGGACGATTGTTTATCAATCGACCCAATGTTATAAGGCACGTTGGCTGTTCAACAACCATCGCTGACGGTAACGGTTAGTTAAAGAATATAGCCGCGCTATAGTGTTGCGTAAGAGGGTATCTATAGTCGGTTGTCTTGAAAGTTAACGACACGTTGAACTTTGTGTCAGTGTGTGTGTGTGTGTGTGTGTGTGTGTGTGTGTGTGTGTGTGTGTGTGTGTGTGTGTGTGTGTGTGTGTGTGTGTGTGTGTGTGTGTGTGTGTGTGTGTGTGTGTGAATTCGGGTTTAACGTCGCTTTCAACCAATTTTTCAGTCATATCACGACGGTGTCTGGTTGCGACAGGGAGCTCAATGCTCACTTTTATAGTGCTGCCTCACTGAAGTATCATGTCCCAGACACATTGCATGATACCACACCAAGTCAACTTATCCTGACACTGGGTCGACCAGTCCTAGCTCTACCCCGTAAATCTGAGTGCCAAGCGAGGAGCAGCTAGTACCATTCTTAACGACTTTGGTATGGCGCGGCCCGGGATCGAACCCGTGACCTCCCGTTCCCTACTTTGAGTTGTTGGTGTACTTTTGAGTAGCTGGTGCAGTTCATTTATCGGCTTTTTCAACTTATTCAACTGTTGAATTTTATTGGCTTTGGGTACTGGTGCAGCTTATTTGCTTTGAGTAGCTTGTGTTAAGTAGCTTGTGTACTTGACTGGCATTGAGTATTTTGTGTACTTTATTGGCTTTGAGTAGCTTTGAATAGCTGGTGAATTTTATTGGCTTTGAGTTGCTGGAGCAGTACAGTATATATATTGGCTTTGGGTAGCTGGTAAATTTTATTTGATTTAAGCAGCTGGTGCAAGTAGTTGCTAGATTTTATTGGCTTTGAGTAACTGGTGTACTTCATTGGCTATGAACATTTGATGCAGTTTATTCCCTTTCAGTAGTTGGTGCAGTTAGTTGGTGAATTTTATTTCCTTTCATTAGCTGGTGCAGTTTATTGGCTTTGTGTACTTGGTAGGGTTTATTGGCTTTGAATAGCGAGTGCAGTTTATTGGCTTTGTGTAACAGGTGCTTTTTTTTAATTCAAGTAACACTTTATTCGTTTTTAGTAGCTGGTGTAGTTTATTGGCGTGTTGTATGCTGTGTGTTTGCGTTCATGTCACAAATGCTTTAGATGCTTCTTTTATCGAGCCATGTTTCCTCATGTTAACAAGAGCTTGAAATGAAGACCTCTGTAAACCATATTTTTATAGAAAAAAACTAGGGCTTACAGGAGAATATATTATTTTCCTTATTCTGGCTATTGTGAGTATTCGTTAGGTCCGTCTCGTCGAGGCGGTTCTAACGAGCATTTACAATCTATAGTTGGCGAAGAAGAAAAATAAATCACAAATTTTCACCTGGAAATTTCAGCTCTGGACCATTGAAAGCAATCGTTATTTCTTTGCAATCACGGGTATACTTACTTCCGATTATTGCTATGGTCTATTACAAAATATGCTCAAGTTCGACATCATTGAAGTTTTATGTATAAATATTAGATAAACACCCAATTGTAAGACATTTATAGCGCTATGCTGGTGCTTAACTGCCAATTCAACAGTATTTAGGCCACATTGAGCCCGTCAGTTTACCGGACTAAACTTCTTTTTTCTGGGCAGGCTTATACATAAGCGGATTGCCAGTGCATTGCAATTCGTTCCAGTGCTATAATCTGCCAACTGTCCTTGTACCAGCGGAAGGGAGACAATGACAACAGAAAAGATATCATGATCATCCGCAAGAACGAAAGTTGTCGACAAAGGCTAAATGAACGGCATTTTAACCCATTTTGTACCAAATGTAATAGCAGGAGTCCATTTAAAAAATTAGGGGTGTCAGGTTGTGTTTCCTTCAAAATTGATTTGGAAAACGGCTGTCTCTCCAACAAACATGAAATAGCTAGACTCTAATGGAAACACAAAGCACAGAGAGCTAAAATGCCTGTTATATACTTTTCCACAAAATGGCCAATTGGATATGCAAAACAGAAAGATATAAGCGATACACACATTCAAAGACAAAGTATAACAAAAATAAACACGACAGAAGAAAAACATTTGGTAGGCATTACGCAAACACGCCTATACAAATACATTGCCAGCTTTATCGCCGAAAAAATGAAAATCTTATGATAAAAAATTGCGATATTTTTCTTATTTCTGCTCAAAATATAGATTGTGGGCACTCGTTAGAACCGCGGTTCTCACTAGTACCCAAAATCTATACTTTAGAGCAGAAATAAGAAAAATAAGGAATACCCCCGGAAATCCCAGTTTTACTGTATAAAAGTGGGGTTCGAGGAGGTCGAAATTATATAGGCATGTTTTCGTGATGTCAATGAAAAGTATTTCACTTGGTGGGGTTGTGCAAACCCAAGTTTTACTATATAAAAGACGTGTTCAAGGGAGTCGGAATTATATAGGCGTGTTTTCGTGATGCTAAGCATACAGTTTTACACCCAATTTAAATATTGCGAAATTTTAGGGTGACCCGTATTGCTTGTGCAGAATTGTAGTTCTTCCATTTTAGTGATGTACGACCCGCAGTGAAGAAATGAATACAGAGTGGATGTACCGTCCTAAAACAGCAGAAAAAAAGGAACATGATTAAAAGATTAAAACACACACACACACGCACAAAAACAGATGTGCGACACATCACGTGAACAAGTCCGTGAAATGAACACCCCTTAAACCCCAGTTTATATAGAGAAAACTGGGGTTTACGGGGTATACATTATTTTTCTTATTTTTGCTCCAAGACATAGGTTGTCGGTACTCGTTTGAACCGCCTCAATGAGCCGATTCTAACGAGCACTCACAACCTATGTTTGCAGTATTTATAAAAAAAATTTTTTTAGATATTCATCTGAAATCAAGTCGTTTATGAGAAGTGAAAAATGCACTATGTCGCACGGGTGGATTATCGTAATGATTCGTCTAAAATTCCTATTTTTTTTTTCTCGTCAAGGTGTCGTACCAGACCGTCTGGTTTTAGGCCAACTGTTTAACTTAACGAAATGTCGGTCTTTCAACGAAATGGGTTAGACTAAATATCTCGCGCCCCTGAAAAAGAGCTTTCTAAAAATAAAATGATTTTTATATCTGCTTCAAACAGAGATTGCAAGTGCTCCTTAGAACTGCCCCAGTACGTTGTACGATTTGAGGTTTAACGTTCCCGTCAACACGATTTGGATCATTTTGGAGACGTTGCTTCCAATTTGTGTGGTAATCTTTCCCGACATTGAGATGAAATGGCATCGCAAACCCTCCACCGAATGCAACGAATACGGTTTATATGCTTTGGGCGGTCCGACTCGCACCACTTTGCATGGACAGACTTAGACCTTCTAAGCGGTTTACGAGTTCTAATGTGCGGTCGGTTTCAACTCTGTGTGGAAACATCATGTAGCCCAATCTATTTGTCCCAGCCTCGATGGGCGGAATCCAACTGCCTCAGTACACAAATATATGTTGTTGAGCGAAACAAACGAGAAATAATACACGCATATGCCCATCCGCACTCCACTTTCTCTGTATAAAGTGGAGTGTTTCAAGATAACAAATATAAAAACATGTTAAATTCGATTAAAAATGCTGAGTTCACAAAACAATTGTCATTAAAATTTCTGTGCAAACTAAAGGATTTGAAACAGTCAATATATTGCCTAGCAATCAGAAAGCGTTTTAATGTGTCTCGTATTCAAATACCGTAAGAAGCCTAAAGATAGTTTTCCTTATATATTTGGTAGAACATCAAGAAAACACGCCTATATAATTTTGACCCCCTTGAACCCCACTTTTATATAGTAAAACTGGGGTTTACGGGGGGATACCTTATTTTTCTTATCTCTGCTCTAAAATATAGATTGTGGGTACTTGTTAGAACCGCCTCGATGAGGCGGTTCTAACGAGTGCCCACAATCTATATTTTGAGCAGAAATAAGAAAAATATCACAATTTTTCATCATAAAATTTTCATATTTTCGGCGATAAAGGTGGCAATGTATTTGTATAGGCGTGTTTGCGTAATGAAATGAAACTATGAGATAAGCTCGAATACCGAATTTATGGTCCTTTGTTGCATGAACCTCTAACGTGGAGTTCATTACGACAACACACCCGTGCGACATAGCGCATTCTCCAAAATGGCGATTGTTCTGATGAAAATCCGTGATATTTTTCTTATAAATACTGCAAACATAGGTTGAGGGGGTTCTAACGAGTGCGCACAACATATATCTTGGAGCACAAATAAGAAAAATAATGTAGACCCCCGTAAACCCCAGTTTCTCTATATAAAGTGGGGTATATGTGGCGTTCATTTCACGGACTTGTTCATGTGATGTAGGCCCTCTGTTTAATTCGTTTAAATCTATATTTAAGTCGAACGTCTGCAGCAATTCTGTGCTGAAAGGAAGCTAATACAACAAGGAATTAGGTTTTCTGCATGGTGTAATGGGTAACTCCATTACGAAAACACGCCCATTCAAATATATTGGTAAAATTTTGCCACCATTAAATGGAATGTTTCAAATAAAAATCTTGATATTTTTCATACTTCTGCTCAAAACATAGATTCTTGCATAAAAACCTATGCGCATGGCTGTTTGAAGCCATTGTCAAATGGACCGAAAGCCGTGCTCAAACAGCACAAACCATGTTCAAATCATGAAATTCGCGTGCTGTTTGAACATAGATTTTGAGCTTTTGATACCACAAGACGGGCCTTGCTTTGTTTACGTTACGTTGAGCGACGTAACGTTATCGCCCTGAACGTAGCGTTTTAGAGTTCTATGATGACGTCACTGCATGACAACGTCATTGTAAACAACATTCTGAACTGGCCGCCATTTTGGTTTGCTTATCGCATTTGAAGAGTTTATATGGAATTTATATGGAGCTTTTGGGCGTTTTCGTCAAAATTTGCTGTCGGATTCGTATGTTATGCAAGAACAACGATCATCCATGGTTATTTCATTGCATTAACATTTGCCGGATCCCTCGGAAGATATTTGAACATTCGGCCTAGCGGCCTCATGTTCAAACAGCTTCCTCGGGATGCGGCAAATGTTAATGCATGAAAAACCATGGTTGATCCCTATATTGTGGGTACTCGTTATAACCGCCTCGCCAAGGCGGTTCTAACGAGTACCAACAATCTATCTTTCTAAGCAGAAAAAAGAAAAATAATGTATACCCCTGTAAACCCCAGTTTTACTGTATAAAAGTTGGGTTTAAGGGGGTCAAAATGATGTAGGCGTGTTTTCGTGATGCCATGTTGGCTAAAATGGACTTATGTCCCTTGTTGCACTGACTCCTTCGATTGTGGGTACTTGTTTAAGAAATAGATCAGCTCTAGTAGTGATTTATTGAGTGATATGTCACTGCTTGGAGGTCAGTTGTAATGTAGATCAAATCACGAGCGCGTAGCGTGAGTGATTTGTCTACTTACAACTGACCGACTGCTTGGAGGTCAGTTGTAATGTAGATCAACTCACGTGAGCTTAGCGCGAGTGATTTGAGCATAGCGCGAGTGATTTGTCTACTTACAACTGACCGACAAGCTGTGATATATCGCTCAATAAATCACGACACTAGAGCTGATCTATTTCGATTCTAACACATTAAAAGTCGATGAGACTGCTATTAATTCCTTCAGATTCTCCCAACCTTCCACCGTTGTGTGAAGTTATACCGCCAATACATCTGACTGTGTTACATCTGATTACCTGTTTTCATAACGTTTCTGATTCAAGAAAACGACGTTACACAATCTAACGTCAAGGCAACAGTGAATGACGTCATGAAACTTAAAAAAAGGCGGCTCTTCGGGACGCACTCTTCCACCCATTGATTAATCATTCAATATATCACCAGATTTATCCATTGGCTATATAGGCGACCAGTGTTTTTTTTTTTTTTTTGTTTTGTTTTACGGCCCTTTCAAGATTATTTCACTCATATCGAGCCGATCGTTAATCAGAGGTGGGCGAAAACCGGAGTATCCGGAGAAAAACCACCTGACCTTCCGTTGCAGGACTTGGCGTCTCACATGTGACCCGAGCGAGGCTCGAACCACAGCGGTGAGAGACCTAATGATTACGAGGCAGCGCTCTTATCCACTAGGCCACGGAGGCCCGTTCCGACCAGTGCTAGAATATCATTTTTGAAAGTTGATTTTTAAAATCAAGTTTCTTAGTCATTACATTGCTACTTCCGGTACTGGACCGCGTTATTCCACTTCCGCTGTTCGTTCGCTGCATAAAATAGCCCAAATGAACTATTGAAAATTAATTTTGCAGGCATGGAACGTCTTTCAAAATATTTCATATTTCGAGACTTTATACGGATTGAATATAAATTGGCACAGAAAGACTAATTCTGAAACGAAAACAATACTCAGTGACTAATTTTCTACGCGTTTATGCAACTGGTTTGAGAATTTACTCTTTCATCCCTGAGTTTCTGAACACGACTTTTCTCGCTTTAAATATATTCTAAAAGAAAGGGATTTCTGAGTAGTTCATTGACATGATGGCAAACAGTGTTAATGTAGATTCTGGCGAGACGTGCTAGGTACGTGCCATCTTATCAGGATCTGCAAGGTTTGCATAGATACAGTGTATTTCTACCTCGGCGTCTACACCGGTCTACAGGGTTAAAAGGGTAAGCTCGTTTTTCTGTGACTATACAACCCTTTACTGACCGACATCGAATACAGTTATTTACCTGCTTTCGAGAGCTCTTATTAAAAATATGTGTCGTTTAAGGCTTTAAGCTGCGAGTTTTACTTTAAGCAAATAGTGAAGACTCCGATCAGACGCTACATTCTGTGGCCTCTAATCTGTCTTAACTGTTTCCGAATGCCAAAGTATTGAAACAATTGGCATTTATGTTTGTTTGTTTGATTTGAGGTTTAACGTCTCCGTCAACACAGTAAAGGTCATTTTGGAGACGTTGCTTCCAAATTTTGTGGGACTTTTACCCGACAATGAGATGAAATGACATCTCAAGCCCTGTCGCCCAATGAAACCAATAGGGTTTATTAGCATGGACGGTCCGCCTCGCACCGGGGTTCCTGGACAGGCTTAGATCCTCTAAGCTGTTTACCAGTACTAGTGTGCGGGCCGGATTCAGCTCTGCGTGGAAGCATCGTGCAGCCCATTTGGCATTTATGGGTTAATGGTTCCGTACAGGTTGGAATAAACGTATTTTAGTTCGCCTTGGGTAGTCAAAGTTCGCTAAAGGTGGCGTCTGATCAGGGTTATAATGTCTAAATAAAATGGTTTAAAAATGATCTTTTTTCCGTCGAGTTATTCTCCCCACGCCAGAAGGAATATAGCTCCGAGCGGCTGCACAACGTATGTGCCTCTTCGTATCAACGCGATGTTGATGCGACGTTGCTAAGATGCCATGTACCCGCTAGGAGAACTTCTCTGTAAGATTATTAGCAGATGAGACAAGCACAGAATGTACAAGCCTCTGTGGTGTTGTGGTTTCGCTACTCGCCTTGTAAACCAGGGGTCGCAAGATCGATCCCGGGCTTCTCCAGACTTTCGGCTGAGTCTTTAAACCGAGGTCCTGTCTCCGTATGTCCTTAGCTGTTGGTGGAACGTAACACTCACTCACTGAGCTAATCTATAAATTTATGGTTTTACCATGAAGAAATTAGCAGACACGTTTATATTTCTTCCTTTCTTCCGTTTTTCGTGGGGTTGGTTGGATAAGGCAAAGGGGATGTGTATCTTGTGTCATTGGGGAGTCCAGCTGATATTGACTTACATTTGGGCAAGGCCTGTTGTCCTTGCAGCAGGTAACGGCAGGTGGGGGTGGGGTGGGGGATGTTGTTGTTTCTTCTTTTTCTACACTTCCATTCATAATCATTTTTTCTTCGTCGAATTTTTTAACCCTCTTGGACCTTGTTAACAAAATATCTAGATAACAGCTTGATCTACGACTGACATTGTTATCATAATAAATATTCATCATAAATCAACTTTCCTCAGTACTTTCGGTACTTTGATTAGGTAGTATAGTTTTCAATATATCTACGTAATGATAAATGTTGCATATTAGACCGGTCGATAGTTATAAAATGGAGGATATTATGTGATGAAATGTGGTTCAAGTTTCAAAAATTTCAGACATTTTCATAGCAAATGACTGAAAGCCACACAAGTCTGCTTCTACTGCACCGTCCCTGTTCTGTTCTGGAGCCCCTATTGTTCTTAGTGTATGTAAATGATATTGTAGATTCTTTATTAAGCTTAACAAAACCTTTTGCTGATGACATTCTTTATTCTAGTCAGCTTCATCATTGGAAAACATTCAGGGCCGGAATAATATCTCATGAGCTTAGTATTGTGTCACCATGTTTCTTTTAATGTAAAGAAAAAAATTGAAATCAGTATTTTAAGTGTAGCAAAAGAAGTCGGGATAATGCGTAAACTTAAATATACATATTTACAGGGTTGCACTAAATAAAATTTATTTATCATTGTACTTCCCATAATTGAGCATTCTTGGAGCCGGGACTTTTATGTCTGTTGCTTGGTCCAACGGTGTTCAACGGTTGGTTTTCTTTTGCTCCAGTGTTTCTGTTGCGTTGTGTTCAGCACCAAATTGCTCAGCGCAAGTTACTGTCGAGTCCTTATTCTTATGTCAACTTGGCTTTAATTGTGATTTCTTCGTTTACAAAGTTTTTTACTGAAGAGTTAGAAAATCTTCACGCGGACCAAACAAATACTTGGTTGAACCACAGTGAAAGTGAGGGTGAGGGTAAGACTCCCGTAAAGTTAACTTAAATCCACCAGTATTTTTACTGACCTATCCAAGTCGGTGTTTTCGATGTGTTTCTTCCCATTACGATAATTGGTGCATTTTTCACATTTCAAAAATTGTCCATTTTTTTCTGATGAAACTCCATGATATTTTTCTTAAAAATACTGCAAACATAGGTTGTGGGGGACTCATTACCGCCTCGTTGAGGCGGTCCTAAAGAGTACCCACAACCTTTGTCTTGGGGCAAGAATCAGGAAAATAATGTATACCTCCGTAAATCGCAGTTTTTCTTTATAAAGTGGGGTATAGGGGAGGGGTCTTCATTTCACGGACTTGTTTATGTGTTGCATGTTTTTGTTGGTCGTTCTGATTAATAGTTACGCTGATAATTCTGTCCCCACACCACCATGTTTAGTTTGTTCATTTTTAGTTATGTTTGTTGTCCTTCCAGTTAAATGTTTGTCATATTGGTGATTCTGATTATTTGCCCCTAGTTAGTATATATATTGCTCCTTTCTAGTTAGGTTTGGATATTCTGAGTCATTACCTGTTTGGGAAAGAGCTGCTGACTCAGTGTACCTGTGTTGTCCGTTTTGTTTACTGTCATCATTTTATGTTTTGTCTTAGTTTCCTTATGATATTGTAGGAATAATTTGGGATCTGATTGTAACAGTTCCTGAACGTTTCTCTACTTAACTTGCATTTTCTGGGATTGAGGAAAAACTACAACATGAAGCAGATCATATTGTAACCGTTCTCACTAGGTCGATATCCCTGAATAAACTTTATTATACCCCCGGCATACGAAGCATGTCAGGGGGTTTATAGTTTTCGTCTTTCCGTCCATTCGTCCGTTCGTTGGCTCGTTCGTTCGTTCGTTCGTTCGTACTTCCGTCTGTCCCGCCGTTCGTCAACCTTTACGTCAAGTATTGTGTTAAACCTTTTTGATAGCTCATATCTCTGTAACCCCATGTTAAATTCTCTTCATATTTGGTAAAGGATATCTCTATAGCATTACCTTTCATATGGAATATCTAAGCCTCTGGGTCAAGCCCCTGGGTGGGCTGTCTGTCTGTCTGTCTGTCTGTTCATCTACTTTTACGTCAAAGTTTTGTGTTAAACCTTTTTCATTGCTCATATCTCTGTAACCACATTTTATATTCTCTTCATGTTTGGTAAAGGATATCTCTATAGCATTACCTTTCATATGAAATATCTAAGCCCCTGATCAAGCCCCTAGGTAGGCTGTCTGTCTGTCCATCTGTCTGTTCATCTACGTTTACGTCAAAGTTTTGTTTTAAACCTTTTTCATTGCTGAAATCTCTGTAACCACATGTTAGATTCTCTTCATATTTGGTAAAGTATATCTCTATGGCATTACCTTTCATATGGAATATCTAAGCCCCTGGGTGGGCTGTCCGTCCGTTGTCAACGTTTACGTCAAAGTTTTGTGTTAAACCTATCTCTGTAACCTCATGTTATATTCTCTTCATATTTGGTACAGAATATAGCTATAGTATTAACTTTCATATGGAACATCTAAGCTCCTGGGTTAAGCCCCTGGGTGGGGCTAGGGGTCAGTAATTAAGACTTAGTCATTTTGATTACGTCCAAGTTTTGTGTTAACTGTTTTCATTATACTCCTTGCATACAAAGTATATCAAAGGTTATAGTTTTTGTCTTTCCATCTGTTCATTATTAGTTAGTTTGTTCTTTTGTTATGCTGTGACCATTGTCAGATTTGTCAGCTTTTATACTGGACCTTGTGATCTTAGAAACTACAGTGACTAGAACTGTTAAATTTTGCATAATATTTCCTCTTGAAATGCAGACAAGAATAAATGCAAGAAAAAAAATACATTGCTTTATTATGTCATTATACAGCTACTTTATTTCAGCAAATATTCTTTGACAGTATGTTCTATGTTTGTTGTTGCCAGGTAAAATTGTTCCAAATTGCAACAAACTTTAAATTTTTATTATTCAGCAAAGACAACAGTTTCATCTTTGGATATGATAAATTATACTATATTTGTTGAAATGCAATAGTTATTCTTAGTGGACTAAATGGAAAGCTTATATGCAGAGGTTCAAAGCTACAGACAAATTGTCATTTCCACTAAAAAGGGATGGCCCTGGCCGGGGTATACGTGCCCTACTGGGCACTTTCTCTAGTTAAGAATGTTGTTGGCTTACCCTAAAACAAAGGAGATACAAACTTTAGTTATCTTCTATGTACAATGTCGTTCATGAAAATGTACCATCATATATTTTAGACATAGTTCCGCCTTTGGTAAGAGAAACGATTCAGTATCAGTATTAATAATATAACGATTCTCCATACCCGGACTGAAATTTCGTGCATTCCATCTATTTCGATTTGGAATTCCCTTGACAATAACCTTAGAGGAGCACCTACTCTAGAAATTAATTGTTTTAAATACCAAATTAAGAATCAGTATTTTTCAAACACCGTCCTTCCAACCTGTTTCATCGAATGTGAACGCTAGAATATGCAAGAATAAGAAATAACTTTAATAACCTAAAACAGGATCTGTATACTAATAATTTGGCTCAATGTCTGAACAGCAACTGCTCGGAAGTTATCGGGGATGCTGATTATTTCTTCTTTGTTTGTTCCGAGTAATCTTCTCTCATTCGACGCAGACATTTCATCGGCTCAATTTGAATGAGGTTCTTTTGGTAATGATACATTATCAGCTCAAGATGATGGTGTTATTTTTAAAACAGTGCAAACCTAAGTCACAAACACTGGACGATTTAACCCCAATGCATAATTTTAACTTATCACCCAATGTAACACTTTACTTTATGTCTCTACGACTGGGTTTCTTGACGACATGCAACTAGCGATTTATTTACCAGCTAAATTATTTATCTGCTATAATTCTGCGACTTACGGAGTTTGATTGTTTGTGCCGATTTTTTTCGCATATAACAATCATCAAATGGCCATGTTCATATGCTATGCATGTATTAGTGTCGACCTTGTATGAGGAGGGCCGTAACTAATGTTGCCCGACCCATTTGCTTTGTTGTTGCAATACAATATGATCAATAAACTAACTGTCCCAGTAGAGTTTTAGTTGTATAACAATTGTCCGTTATTTTATCATTCATCAAATATACGGGCCTCCGTGGCCTAATGGATAAGAGCGCTGACTCTTGATCATTAGGTCTCTCACCGCCGTAGGTTCGAGCCTCGCTCGGGTCACGTGTGAGACGCCAAGTTCTGCAACGGAAGGTCAGGTGGTTTTTCTCCGGGTACTCCGGTTTTCGCCCACCTATGATTAACGATCGGCTCGATATATGTGAAATAATCTTGAAAGGGCCGTAAAACCCAAACCAAAAAAAAAAAAAAATCATCCATCAAATAACGTCGATGTTATTTAAGAAACAAATAGAAGCTAATTACTTTTTCAGGTGGATATCAAAACTATTCCACCGAATGTGTAAAAATTATTTGAGTTTTAACAAGTACGAAACACAAGTGAAAACTTTGATGTTTTGAACTCACTCGGTGAATGTTTTTTTGTATATATCTAAAAAAAGTAGTTTTGCTTTTTATTTTATACGAGAATTCGATGTATTGTGATTGATCAGTTGTTCACGCTCGTGAAAATTTCTGGGGTTTTCAACACATTCGATGAAGTATGGATGAAATATGTTTTAATCATTGGTATTTATCGAAAAAAGTGAATTTACTTTTTATTTTATACGGAAAAGAAACAAAAAAGTAGTCAGGGCTGCTACTGTAAAATAACATGGCCAATGTGAAAATATCATGTCTTTTCACAAAATGAAAACATAAATTTTATTTGTTTCTGATATGCATCGGTTTCACTGCTAAGTATGAACTGCATTTTTTTAATGTTTATTCACGATGAATAAGAAGGGTTCACTTAAATTGTGCTTGTGACCCGACGTTATTCAAACTTCAGATATCGTGGCCCGATACTTTTCATACTAAAACTATCGTGACCAGATGTAATATATACTTCAAGTACCATGACCCGATGGTATTCGTACTTCATATACCATGACCCGATGTTATTCATACTTCATATACCATGACGCGATGTTATTCATACTTCATATACCATAACCCGATGTTATTCATACTTCACATATCATGACCCGATGTTATTCATACTTCATATACCATGACCCGATGTTATTCATACTTCATATACCATGACCCGATGCTATTCATGCTTCATATACCATGACCCGATGTTATTCATACTTCATATACCATGACCCGATGTTATTCATACTTCATGTACCATGACCCGATGCTATTCATACTTCATATACCATGACCCGATGTTATTCATACTTCATATACCATGACCCGATGTTATTCATACTTCATATACCATGACCCGATGCTATTCATACTTCATATACCATGACCATATGCTATCCATACTTCGTATATCATGACCCGATGTTATTCATACTTCATATACCATGACCCGATGCTATTCATACTTCATATACCATGACCCGATGCTATTCATACTTCATATACCATGACCCGATGTTATTCATACTTCATATACCATGACCATATGCTATCCATACTTCGTATATCATGACCCGATGTTATTCATACTTCATATACCATGACCCGATATAATTCATACGTCATATATCATGACCCGATGTTATTCACACTTCATATACCATGCCCAGATGCTATTCATACTTCACATATCATGACCCGATTATATTCATGCGTCATATATCATGACCCGATGTCATTTATACTTCATATATCATGACCCGATGTTATTCATACTTCATATATCATGACCCGATGTTATTTGTACTTCATATACCATGACCCGATGTTATTCATACTTCATATACCATGACCCGATGTTATTCATACTTCATATATCATGACCCGATGTTATTCATACTTCATATATCATGACCCGATGTTATTCATACTTCATATACCATGACCCGATGTTATTTGTACTTCATATACCATGACCCGATGTTATTCATACTTCATATACCATGACCCGATGTTATTCATACTTCATATACCATGACCCGATGTTATTCATACTTCATATATCATGACCCGATGCTATTCATAACTCATATATCATGACCCGATGTTATTCATACTTCATATACCATGACCCGATGTTATTCATACTTCATATACCATGACCCGATGTTATTCATACTTCATATACCATGACCCGATGTTATTCATACTTCATATACCATGACCCGATGTTATTCATACTTCATATACCATGACCCGATGCTATTCATAACTCATATATCATGACCCGATGTTATTCATACTTCATATACCATGACCCGATGTTATTCATACTTCATATACCATGACCCGATGCTATTCATACTTCATATATCATGACCCGATGCTATTCATAACTCATATACCATGACCCGATGTTATTCATACTTCATATACCATGACCCGATGTTATTCATACTTCATATATCATGACCCGATGCTATTCATACTTCATATACCATGACCCGATGCTATTCATAACTCATATACCATGACCCGATGTTATTCATACTTCATATACCATGACCCGATGTTATTCATACTTCATATATCATGACCCGATGCTATTCATAACTCATATATCATGACCCGATGTTATTCATACTTCATATACCATGACCCGATGTTATTCGTACTTCATATATCGTGACCCGATGTTATTCATACTTCATATATCATGACCCGATGTTATTCATACTTCATATATCATGACCCGATGCTATTCATAACTCATATATCATGACCCGATGTTATTCATACTTCATATACCATGACCTGATGTTATTCATACTTCATATACCATGACCCGATGTTATTCATACTTCATATACCATGACCCGATGTTATTCATACTTCATATATCATGACCCGATGTTATTCATACTTCATATACCATGACCCGATGCTATTCATAACTCATATATCATGACCCGATGTTATTCATACTTCATATACCATGACCCGATGTTATTCGTACTTCATATATCGTGACCCGATGCTATTCATACTTCATATATCATGACCCAATGTTATTCATACTTCATATATCATGACCCGATGTTATTTGTACTTCATATATCATGACCCGATGTTATTCATACTTCATATATCAACTATGATAGTAAGGGATCATTGTGATGAACCTGTTTTATTGAAATTTGCTCAGTAGTATCTGAATAGTAGTTGGAAGAAGACATTGTTAACAGACAGACAGGAGGAATAATGGACTTATGGAGCACGGACGATATGCGATTCGGCAAGTAGAAATGGACAAACAAAACAAAATAAATGTCCCTAACAGATTTATGAGAGACAATAATGTGGTAGAACACATCATACATACTGTTTGTTTTGCTAGGTTTTACGCCCGTTCAACAATCTTTCAGTCATATACGGGCGGGTAGTTTCCTAACCATCGTTCCTGGAAAGTACCAGTACTAGACTCCGATCCTCCGACACAAACTACCAAATGTTCTCACATAAACGATCATGGCCGGTAGCGGGGCTCGAACCCATGACCCTCCAGTGATTACAAATCAGCGACCTTAATCACTGGACCACGGAAGCGGTCTTCCATCCATACTGAGTATACATTCATGTCATGTGGCCAGTAAACATGTAATTGTTAGGCGGCGACACAAATATACATACAAGGGAGTATAAGACGAAGGGGGAAGAGACATTAAATGTTAACACATTTTATTAGCAAAGTATAAAAAACTTATAAACAAGAGACAACCAAAGTAAACAATGTTACCAATGTTAACAGTTTTTATCTGAAAGTCTAAAAAGAAATAAACAGTATAAAGCTATTTAAGGTGAATCTTAATCTTGATAAAAACTGGACCAATTGACTGTCAGTACGCCGTAAACTTTATTCATTTATTGGTAGCAGTACCTTCAATATAACTAGAGCTGTCAGTGAAACTGACTAGCGCCCCGGTAGAGCTATCAGAGGAGTAGGAAAACATTGATGTTAAAAAGCTATAAAGAACAAGGAAATGAAAGAACATAGCTCAAAGAATCATTTTGAACATGATAACTCGGTTTTAGAAACCAACCTGGGTTTTGCGCACAACACATCCTCTCATGATGATTAACATTACTGTTAAGTTATGGAAGCCTCCGTGGTGCAGTGGTTACGCTACTCGCCTTGTAAACCAGGGGTCGCAGGATCGATCCCGGGCTTCTCCAGACTTTCGAATGAGTCTTTAAACCGAGGTCCCGTCTCCGTATGACCTTAGCTGTTGGTGGGACGTAAAACTCAAACACTCACTCACTCACTGTCAAGTTATTCTAAAATCAATCCAGGAATACGAGGACTGTTCAAAGATGAATGCAACTAAGCACATAAAAATGATTCCGTGATAGATTTCGATGAAAAAATTATTTTGTCCCCTCAACGTATTCCCCTTTAACAGATATACAAACTTTCAGTCTTCTGATCCAATCATTGAATGCATTTTGGTAGTCTTTTCGAGGTATACTATGAAGACACTGGAATATTGCAGAACCGAGGTGTTTGCGCTGTACAAATTTTCGACCAGAAAGGTATTTTTTCAGCAGCGGGAACAAACAAAAAGTCACACGGGGCAAGGTCAGGGGAATACGGGGGCTGAGGGAGTTCAACAACCTTTTCGTGCGTCAGATAGTCTTGCACAATGAACGCCTTGTGCGATGACGCATTGTCATGTAGCAATCTGACATTGGCCAAACCAGTTGCGGGTCTTCGTTCTTTGAAATATTTCTTCAATTTTCGAAGAACTTTATTCTTGTAAAACATCGCATCTACAGATTTGCCTTTAGGCACAGCAACCTGAATAGCAGGGCCCTGATTTGAAAAGAATATGGCATACATTACCATCTTGACGCTCATGGTCCGCTTTACAATGCATGGTCTTTTGCAATACTTTGTTGCCCATATTTTGTCCTGAATCTTTCGTTTTGGCTCAAAAAGTGAACCCATGTATCGTCACCTGTGACGACATTAGCGAAAGACCGTGCATAGTAATTTGGAAACTTTTTAAGCAACTTCTTGGCGCACTGAACGCGTGTCTTTTTCTGCTCATCTGTCAACAGATGGGGAATCCATCTAGCACAGATCTTTCTAATTTTCAAATCCCGTTTCAGAATTGTATGAGCTGCTCCTAATGAGATGCAAATCATACTAGCTATTTGCCTAGTGATGTATCGTGCATCGGTAGCAAATATTTCTTTCACTCTAGCAACCATCTTGGCAGATGTTGCTCTTTTCGGCCGACGATCATGTGGTGCATGTTCTGTTGAGCCTAGCCCACAGCTGAATTTCTTACACCAACGAAAAACTGTCGGAAAAGACATTTCATTATGCCCATAAACCGAACATATTTCATCAAAAATGTCTTTGCACCGTATACCAAGAATACAACGATTCTTAATATAGGAGCGTATTTCAACGGCGTACTCTGACCTTCTTCTAACCATGTTTTGTATTAGTATACAAGAGTAGACAGTGTTTATCGAACGATATACATGGCTAAAGTGGACGGATTTTAACAGGTTTGGTATCAATGTATAGGTAAAATGCTTTTCTTCGCTATGATATTTATTTCCAGGTGATTTTCGCATTAGTGCATGAGAAAACGTTCTACTTGCATTCATATTTGAACAGTCCTTGTAAGAAAGATATTGATCGGACACGATAAGAAAAAGGTATAAGAAAGTTATAGATTGGACACAATAAAAAAGACGCTTTTTTGACCTTTTATCTCTAAGTATGATCTTAACCTTTGAGGTACGGCTGTGGGTCTTGCGCGAGACACTCCGTCACATTATGGTTAACATTTCTGCCACGTAATATTTAAACCCATCCAGGAATAACAAAGTTATTGATTGGACACGAAAAAGACCCTTTTTTGACCTTTAACCTCTAAGTATGACCTTGACCTTTGAGGAACGGACCTGAGTCTTGCGCGCAACACTCCATCACATTATGGTTAACATTTCTGCCAAGTATATATTTAAATCCATCCAGGAATAAGAAAGTTATGGAGGATAAAAAAATCGTGGACGGGCAGACAGACGAACGGCCAGAGTGATTACTATAGAGCACCCACACTTTCAGTGCGGGGCCCTAATAAGTTTGTACATATACATTATGATTCAATGAAGGTTTCAGACAGGTAAATCATAATTTTCAGTAAATGCTATTATTCTAATTTCTCACATGAAATTATTCAATTTCATTCGTGCAGGTAATTGAAAATGTGGAAAGAATAATATTCACCTTTATGTCCAATATGTACTCGCACATGTTATTGAAGGTTTCCATAGTTCAAATATTTTCGAATTCTGTGTGTCCACAATTTATCCATTTTTAGAATGCATTCATCTGTTCGGAAATATTTGAAACATGGAGTGAGTGAGTGAGTTTTAGTTTAACGTCCCACCAACAGCTAAGGTCATATGCAGACGGGCCATCGGTTTAAAGACTCATCCGAAAGTCTGGAGAAGCCAGGGATCAAACCTGCGATCCCTGGTTTACAAGGCAAGTAGCATAACCACTGCACAACAGGGGCTTCTAATTTGAAACATGGAAATACTCGCAAAATCACGGCGCAACAGTTCAGTTGACCTACTCTAGTTAACACTTCTGACGTCAGGAATCTACCCTATAAAATTTCAACAAAACCCATCGAGTTTTGACCTTTGAGTGAATTGTAGACTGCTTCACAGATGATTTATGAATGTGGTCAGGTAAACTGTATTGACGGTAGTGCTGAGTAGACCGTGGCCTAGTGGATAAATTCGCTTCGGTGTTTAGTATAACTTTCGCACAGAAACGATAGCTCTGTCACTAGACCATCTCTCACTAAACTGGTACCCTGTATTCTATTAAAATATGCGGAAGCTATTGAGCTATAGGGTGAGGGAACCAGAACACCGAAAAAAGCTGACTGTATCTCTGATTTTTGTTTTTAAAAAAACACCTGATAATCCAAAATAACATAGAAAGAGAAGTCTAAAACCGGAACCACTTTTCCTATCTAACTGGCTTGCAGCCGTGGCTGCAAGCCAAAAACAATTTCACGCAGTTTTCAAATCAACGGCGGAATCTGCGGCATTTGATCTTGAACTGCACTGTTTGTGTACGCGCCTCTTTTATAGGACGCTAGACATATATGTTTTTTATCTTGAACTGCACTGTTTGTGTACGCGCCTTTTTTATAGGACGCTAGACATATATGTTTTTTAAGCTTTCTTAGGACATCGCATTGAATATTCATTGACAGATTAATAAGCAGTGCCTCTGTTTTAAATAATTGTTCTTCTTCTTTTGAGTCTGCGTGGGCTTTGAAATTGCCTTAGATTACTCCGTGTTCTCGAGATGTGACAGTTTTACTTTTGAGCTGTGCGTGATTATGTCCAAATGTAAATTGCCAGACAGAATGTTAACAGCTAGTGTTTAAATTGAAAGAATTCGGGGAATGCCTTTCTTCGAAATTGTCAGTTTTGGCAGCAAACCGTCGCAGTTATTTCGTTTTACGACGCAGGATCAGCGAAAGCATGTAACATGCAACCGCAAAACCGACAAATTATCTCTCAAACAGACAGTTTTCAGTACCGTTATCACCTCGGCCCCCGCCAATTGGGGCTTGAAGAAATTGACGGGCTGCATGATGCTTCCACGCAGAGCTGAATACGACCGCACACGAGTACTGTTAAACCGCTTAGAGGAACTAAGCCTTCCCAGGCAACGTCGTGCGAGTCAGACCGTCCATACTTATAAACCCTATTGGTTTCATTGGGGTACAGGGTTTGAGATGTCATTTCATCTCAATGTCGGATAAAAGTCCAACAAAATTGGAAGTGACGTCTCCAAAATGACCTGAAATGGGCTGAATCAATAAACTATATATTACATGCATTTGATAGAGCTGATGGATCATTTTGCATCTAATTCTGTTTACAGTTCACTGTTAACATACAGTCTATGCAAAAGATAGTGGGCGCAGTGACACATAAGCTGACTGAAACAAAAACTGTATAGACGCCATCTTGAAAGCGGTTCCTATTTTAATGCATGAAGATGGAAGAAATAAAGTATTATAATGATAAAACAACTAAAAATGCGAGAGAACGGTCACCAAACGTACCCCTCATTCTGTAGTTATGTCCAGATAATCTGTATTCCAACCTTGCATCCTACTCGAACGTCACGCATTCTGAACGTTTGTTGATATCTTCTCAGACGCCATTGAGATGACGTCATGATTAACCTCGACGTGTCTGAACTTTCCCGCGTTTGAATATAGCGATTTCATTGCAAAAGCAGTACCTTGTTTCTTGTGTCAAAAGTAGTTCCAGCCAGAAAGATTTATTTCCCCAGCTATGAGGAAATATTTCTCCTTAGCTAAAAGGAAAATATCATGTTTTTGTCTGATAGAAATCATGGTATTTCTCTGTTATGCATGTAATATATAGAGGATCTTGCACGAGAGGTCATTTCATATGAAATTTTTGAAACGAGCCTTCGGTGAGTTTCATAAATTTCATATGAAATGACCACGAGTGTAAGATTCTGTTTATCATATGACCACTTCAAATTCGATTTTATCGCTTTTAAATTTGACAATTTTACTACAAAAAATGCATTGTTGACATGGACGTCGTCATGACGTTACTTAATCCCGCCAAAGTGTTATTACACGTGTGGTCATACGATTTTTATTACACGACGTTATCTATTGCTTATCAACGACGTCATGTGATAAAATCATTTTTAAGTCATTATGAAAACACACATATTCAATTATATTGAAAAGTTTTTATCACCAAAAAAAAAAAAACAATGGAAATTTTCTGTTAAAAAATAAAATCCAATATTTTTTCAAATAACTGCTCAAAACACTTCAATTGGAGCAGTCTGATCTGGGTCCACAATGTTTTCTTGTTTGAAAAGTTTGCAAGAAGATTCAGTAGACGACATAAACAGACACAGTTTTACTTGCCATGAGTTAAATAGCTTGAAATGCTGTAGCATGGGTAAAGATTTCAGCAAATAGTGAAGCTTTTATTTTCTACATTGAAATAAAAGCAGTTGGCTGTTACAAATGCGAGATGGGTTTTAGAGAATGATAAAGAATATAGAGGATCTTACACGAGTGGTCATTTCATATGAAATTTATGAAACGAGCCTTCGGCGAGTTTCATAAATTTCATTTGAAATGACCACGGGTGTAAGATTCTGTTTATCATATGACCACTTTAAATTCGATTTTTTTCGCCTTTAAATTTGAAAAATTTTCCACAAAAAATACATGGTTGACATGGACGTTCGGCGAGTTTCATAAATTTCATTTGAAATGACCACGGGTGTAAGATTCTGTTTATCATATGACCACTTTAAATTCGATTTTTTTCGCCTTTAAATTTGAAAAATTTTCCACAAAAATGCATGGTTGACATGGACGTCGTCATGACGTTACTTAAACCCGCCAAAATGTTTATTACACGTGTGCTCATACGATTTTTATTACACGGCGTTATCCACTGCTTATTAACGACGTCATATGATAAAAATAAATACACTATGTATTAGATTTTCAGAATTGATGGTTTGCAATCCAATGAAGCTGTCTTACAGCAATTCATTGAAACTAAGTCATGTCATTCATGAATTGGGCCCCGTCAAGCGATTTTGGTACTTATCGCCTATGCGAGCAGCGAAGGTTCAGGCGAGCCTGCGCATCCGCGCAGTCTCGCCAGAACCTTCGCTGCTCGCTCATACAAGCAGTGAATCAAGAGGAACCTTCAGACAGAAAGCCATATCCCTGGCCCCTCTGAATGGCTGGGGCATGCGCAGTTAAAATTTGTCATGACGGAATGCTCGAAGACACAAATTCGCTTGGCGGGGCTCAATTTATGTTCTCTCTAAATTGTACTTATTAAACATTTGTTTGTTTCTCAGAAAACCCTACAATCAGAATCCACAATCATCGGCCGGCCTCGGTAGCTCACATCACTTAAAAAGTCCGTAAAATGAGTACCCACCTAAACCCCACTTTATATACAGTAAACTGGGGTTTACGGTGGTATACATTACTTTTCTTTTTTCTGCTCTAAAACATAGGTTGTGGGTACTCCATCACGGAAACAATTCCGTGAAATGTACACCCCGCTAAACCCCACTTTATATAGAGAAAACTGGGGTTTACGGGGGGGGGGGGTAAACATTATTTTTATTATTTCAGGTCGAAGACATAGGTTGTATGTACTCGTTAGAATCGCCTCAATGAGGCGGTTCTAACGAACACACACAACCCATGTTTGCAGTATAAAAGAGAAAAAATATCACGGATTTTCATCAGAAAAGTAGCCATTTTGGAGATGTGAAAAAATGCACTATGTCGCAGGGGTTTGTTATCGAAATGCTCGGATACGCGACTGACGGGTAATTACGATCCCCACCGGATCGGCAACATTCATGGATCATGAAATCTTTTCTACCGTCATTCTCTCCCTTCCGCTGTCTCAACAAGGACAGTTGTCATTTTCTGGCGAAAGAATATGCACTATACTGGTTAATCACGTATGTATAAGCCTGCCCAGGATGCAATAATGTTGTTAGGTAAACTGACAGTCTCGAAAAAATCTTAATAGTGTCTGTGTGTCAATCGCTCACCAGAAAAAAATATGGTTGGGCAAATCGACCGGCTCAATATGTCCTAATTAATGTTGACTGGGCCGTTAATTACAAACCAAATCGAAAACCAAACTAACCGACGAATGTTGAATAATATATGCACAGCGTCTTGGAAACATCACGAAAACACGCCCATATAATTTTGATCTCCTTAAACCCCACTTTTATATACTACTCAAAGTTTGATAGGGATCACTTTTTTAATGCAAAATAATGTTTGGATGAATTAATCAGCTGAATCCAAATTTGATACATAATGATAGAAAACGTATCCTTCACAAAACCTAGCGATTAATTTTGTCAACTGGTACTGCATTCAAGCGTGACAACAGCAACCGTCTTGGCACCCCCAAAATTTGCCGTAACACGTAGGGATTTGGACAACTGATTTTTCACAAATTTCCAAATTTGTTTTGACAAACGTGCCTAATAACGTGTATAGCGTCCGAGGGCATCAATTACAGTACGACATCGCCTGCGCATGCTCGTAATTCGAGTCTGTATCCGGTTTTGTGGAATCAGCTTTCATTCAGCAACCAATGCATCTTTGAGATCCTTTAAAGTCCTCGGATGCACAGGTCGGCCTGAAACAGCACGCTGTAGCATGTCCCGCGCATGCTCAATCGGATTTAAGTCCGGTGACCAAGCAGGCCAGTCCATACGAACGATTGTCTCACGTTCCATATAGGACTCAGTGACGTTAGCACGGTTGGGACGGGCATTATCGTCCATCAGAATAAAGTCCGGACCGATAGCATCTTCATATGGTCTCACGAACTCATCAAGAATCTCATTACAGTACCTCACTGCCATTAACGTTCCGTTTACAACGACGCACAAGCCAGTTTTACCGTTCACGCTTATCCCAGCCCAAACCATGACTGACCCCTTTCCATAGCGATCATGCTCTGCCACATTCAAGTCATCGAATGGCTCTTTAGACATTCGCCACACTAATTGACGTTTATAAGTGAAGCTTAGACAGAATCTGGACTCCTCAGTAAACAGTACTGGCGTCAATTCACGAACCGCCCACCTGACGTGAGTTCTGGCAAAGTCCAACCGGTCTAGCACGTGCTGTCTCGTCAACGGAACACGTACAGCAGGCCTCATGGCATTAAGTCCGAACTCGTGGAGCCCGTTTCTGACAGTTTGTGTAGAAATTCGTACTCCAGTTCCGTTCCTAAGCTCGTTATGCAAACGCGTAGCGTTCACGAGACTGTATCAACAAGAAACGGACCTGACGTTGAAGTGTAGCCCTTTGTCGACCCCGTCGTGTCAGTACGAAGGATGACCGTGGGAAAGACACCGACTACACATTCGGGAAACCACGCTCTTTGACACATTCAGAATCCCAGCAACACGACTTTGAGAGACGCCGGATTCCAACATTCAGACGTCAAGATTCATTTCGTCGGGGCTCAGACGGTTTCTTAATTGTCCCCTAGACAATTTTGTGTTTCACAAATCAAATGAAGTCCTTTTTACGCTTGGTAAAGGAACACTGACAAGTTTCATTGGACTGCTGGAAAGCAGTGCTAGGCAAGATTTTGGGGGTGCATGAATTCATTTGCGAAGTGTGAGAAGTGTGCACTTTTATGAGTACTGAACTGCACATGAGTTTCTGCTTAAGATATTTATCAATATACAGAGTATAAATTCTGTCAAGAAATTTTAAATTTTCAGTGCAAAATTTGGTATATAAAAAGTGATCCCTATCAAACTTTGAGTAGTATATAGTAAAATTGGAGTTTACAGAGGTACATGTATATACATTATTTTCCCCATTTCTGCTTAAAACATCTCTGTGGTTGTCTGATTTGTTTTTGTGTGTTCACGGGGATGTTGCACTGATGAGTTAGGAGGCCTTCATGCGGACTGGCTTAATCGCGACGGAAGTAAGGGCGAGGATTGTGGCCACGTAAAATCGATTTACATGTAAGCTCCTTCACTGACCGTTCCAAGGCGGTTCTTCTGTCGCGGTTTATTTTTGTTATAATTTGTCTTTGTGTGTTTGTGTCGCTTATATTATTTTATTTTGGATAGCCAATTGGGCATTTTGTGGGAAAGTAACTGTCCTTTTGGCTTTTCGCTATTGATGTTTCTATTAGGGTCTGTTGTTTCATGTTTATGTTTCTTTCCCTTCGATGTCTCTGATGGGAGCTGTGGGTTAATTGTATCGTTTCCTGATCATTGCCTTTACTTCTATTTTGTGGAAACTGGTTAAAACCGCCTCGGCGAGGCGGTTAAAACGAGTACCAACAATCCATGTTTTGAGCAGAAATATGAACAAATTCAGAATTTGTTATCTGATTTCTTTTTTTTTTTAATTTTTGGTGGTCATCACGTGAACAAGTCCGTGAAATGAAGACCCCCTATACCACGCTTTATACAGAGAAAACTCAGTTTTTCGGGGGTACACACACTTTTTTCCTTTTTTTGCTCCAAGACATAGGTTGTGGGTACTCGTTAGAACCGCCAAATAGGCGGTTCTTACGAGCACCCATAACCTATATGTGCAGTATTTATAAGAAAAAATATTACGGATATTTATCAGGAAAATGGCCATTTTGAAGATGTATAAAAATGCACTATGTCGCACGGGGGTGTTATCGTAATGTAAACATTTCTCTATATTTTAACCTTTGTATGCACACAGCTGAAGCAGATACAAAAGCACTAAGCGAAACTACAGTTTAAGGATCTTACACGAGTTGTCATTTCATATAAAATTTATTAAACAGGCTACATGTACCGGCAATGACCTGTTTTCCTATTTAATACTTCGAAGTTAGTTTGTTTGCGCTCACCACAACCGCCTTTATTAGGCAATTGTAGCGGGTATCGGTAATCTTAGTTTTTAATTTGAGTAGAAATACGAAAAATTCAATTGTCCGGTAACCCCCGATAAACCCCGCCTTAATGTTTTTGATGTTAATGGTGCTTATTGCACTGAATTGTTATTTATGATTAGTCTGTGTGTGTGTGTGTGTGTGTGTGTGTGTGTGTTTGTACTTGCTACCAATCGGGGAAGTACGTAAGAATACACACCTTCGAATCGGGGTAACACCTCCGAACGCGGAGCTCCCCGTTTTGAAATAGCAAGAAATATTGAAAATTCAGTACTAGATGAACCTTAAAAATAGTTTCCTATAGTAATCTAACACCTTCCCCGTTTTGTAGGTTCAGGACGTATATCTGATACACAAAGGTGTATAACTGCTGATCTATTAAAAGTTTCAAGTGTGTAACACCGATATCGAACCTCCCCGTTTGTGCGGAAAAATTCTTATTCAGCAGAACGGGGAAGTGTTAAGATCTACAGAGGTGATTTATATTTTGCATTTTCTTTAAACAACTTTAAATCAAAGGCAATTATTAGGAATGAATCGATTTTTTTTTTTCAGCGGCTTGAAACTGAGTACATCAGAATACATTTGATTTCACTGCCTATGTTTGTTTGTTTTAACCGTTTCATTGATTGGTTAATTGATTTTGAGGTCAACACTGTATAGTTCACTTTGGAGACGTTGCTTCCAATTTCGTGAGACTTTTACCCGACATTGAGATGAAATGACACCTCAAGCCCTGTCGCCCATTGAAACCAAAAGGGTTCATAAGCATGGACGGTTCGACTCGCATCGCCTTGCCTGGGCAGGATTATATCCTCTTAGCGGTTTACCAGTACTTGTGTGCAGTTTGTTTCAACTCTGTGTGGAAGTATCATGCAACCCATCTATTTCTTCAAGCCCCGATGGACAGGGGCTTTTAACCGTTTCATTATTATTATTTAACCATTTAAAATCCCATAACTTTATTTATTTAATTATTTAATGGTGCGCCCTATTCCCCCCCTCCACTCCCCCACATCGAGGTTTTGAGAAATAGATTGGCTGCGCAGAGCTGAAACCGACCGCACATGAGACCTGGTAACTGCTTATAAGTTCTAAGCCTTCCCATGCATCATCCATGCATATCAACCTATTGGTTTCATTGAGCGATAGGGTTTGAGAAGTCATTTCATCTCAATGCCGCGTAAAATTCCTTCAGAACTGGAATATACGTTTCCAAAATGACCTACATACTGTTGACGGAGACATTAAACCCAAATTCAACAAACAAACAATTAATGCCATGGCGGACTGTAAAGTTTTTTTCGTATGTATGCAATACAAGAAGCAAAGCCAATTCGATTACTCTTTTGTAACTGATGCCTCTTACTTTGTGTCGACTTTCATAATTAAGCGCCGTCTAACTTTAATGGTATCTAAATGTCATCAGATTAGCAAGTTCGTGTAATGATCACCCATAGACACCCAATTTATACAGGTAAAATTTGGGTTACAGGGGTATACAATATATTCTTTATTTCCACTCATAAAAATAGGAGGCGGATCTCGTTAATCTATGTTTGGGCTAGAAACTAAGGAAAAATCATTATGAAAACACGCCTATTCAAATACATAGAAAATTTATTGACCCAAAAATGAAAATTTTCGGGTAGAAGATTTTGATATTTTTAACGGTTTTGCTCCAAACATATTATGGGAGCGTGCAAAAACCTCGGCGAGGCGGTTCCAACAAGTACCCCAACTATAGTTTTCTTTCTTTGATTTGAGGTCCCCTTCAACACTGTATATGTCATTTTGGAGACGTTGCTTCCAATTTTGTGGGACTTTTATCCGACAATGAGATGAAATGACTTCTGAAGCCCTGTCGCCCAATGAAAACAATAGGGTTTATAAGCACAGACGGTCCGACTCGCACCGCTTTGCCTCTTAGGGGTTAACCAGTGCTCGTGTGCGGTCGGGGAAGTATCATGCAGACCATTTATTTCTTTAAGCCCGATGGGTGGGGGCCGAACCCTGAATATACTAAATACATGCCCAGAGCCTTTGATAATAAAATATAATATGTGAGCCTTAGACAATTTAAAAGTGGCGAGCTTCAGCGAGCCCCTATAAAATTCTTGCGGGGAACCAATTATAACATAGGCCTATTATTAAAGACACTTGCCATGTATTTAGGTTATACCGCAATTCAAAAAAAATCAAGGGGCTTTGCATACTTTAGCAAATTTACCCTAAAAAGACAGCAGACAGTATAGCATAAAAAGGACAGTTGGTGCCATGGTGCGCGCACACGTAGTATACCGTGACGTCAAAGATTGTAAAGCTTCTGACGTCACCGCGCCACGAAGACGTAAGAAACATGAACGCTTGAATAAAAGCTGCTCAGTGCTTTACATCCTGTATATAAATCTGCAAATAAATAGTTTATTTTAGTTTTAGAACCTGTTTTCGATTTTCAGACGCAATCGCAGTAGCAGTTTGCAATTTTATACCGCAATCAGGCATTCTAGTAACCAAATAAGGGGAGTCGAATGACTGCTCGCTATAATCGGCAGTGACCTATGGTACCGTCTTCTGACCTATAATACGTGTAGTGACCGTTAATAGGCCGTACCTTCTTTTCAGGTCCCTAATTTGCAAGCGTAAACAATAACATACAACCTTTTATACACGAAAAAAACTTAGAAACTGCAAGTTATAATCTGTACAATATTTATTTAAACAGATTTTCAGAAATTTCAGCTAAATTCTTACTTTCTCGGGCTTTCCTGGTTTGAATGGTCCGTTGGAATGATTGCGCACTGGAACTGCGGTTGCGTCTCAACCTCGAAAATAATTTCTAAAACTAAAATAAACTATTTATTTGCAGATTTTCATACAGACTGTAAAGCGCTGGGAAACTTCTATTCGAGCGTCCATGTTGTTTCCTGCGTCTCTGTGGCGTTGTGACTGCAGAAATTTCGGGCTATTTGACGTCATGTTATACTACGTGTGCGCGCCATGACACTGAATGTCGTTTAACATGCAACACTGTCTGCTGTCTTCTTTGCTTAAATTTGCTAAATTATTGTAAAACCGTTGATAATTTTGAATCGTGGTATAAACTAAATACATGCTTAGTGTATTTTTATTATTAAAGACACTAACATGTATTTACTATATTCCAACAGACCATTCAAACCAGGAAAGCCCGAGAAGGTATGAATCTAGCTGAAAATATGTTTAAATAGATATTGCAAAGATTTTAACTTGCAGTTTCGTTGTCTTCCCGTCTATGAAAGATTGCATGTTATTGTTTACACTTGCAAATTATTGACTTTAAAAGTAGGTCCGGTCTATAAACGGTCACTAGACGTATTATAGGTCAGTAAAATGGTAAATACATGGTTAGTGTCTTTAATAATAAAATATAATCGGTGAGCCTTAGACAATTTTGTCGCGGCGAACCGATTAAATTTTATTATTAAAGACAATAATCATATATTTAGTTTAAACTGCAACTCAAAACAATGAAGGGGTTTCGCAATAATTAAGCGAATTTAAGCAAATAAGACAGCAGACAGCGCGGCATGTTAAACGACATTCAGTGCCATGGCGCGCACACGTTGTATAAAGTGACGTCAAATAGCGCTAAGTTTCTGACGTCACCGAGTACCAGAGACGATGAAAACAACATGGACGCTCGAATAAAAGTTTCTCAGCGCTTTACATTCTGTAGGAAAATCTGCAAATACAATAGCTTATTTTAGCTTTAGAACTTATTTTCCGGGTTGACACGCAACCGCATGAGCAGTGCACAATTATTCCTACGGGCCATTTAAACCAGGAAAGCCCGAGAAGGTAAGAATTTAGCTTAAATTTCTGAAAATCTGTTCAAATAAATATTGCAATGATTATAACTTGTTGTTTGGTTGTTTTCCCGTGTATAAATGGTTGCATGTTATTGTTTATATTTGCAAATTAGGGACCTGAAAAGTAGGTCCGGTCTATAAAGAGTCCATAGACGTATTATAGGTCAGAAGAAGGTATCATAGGCCAGTACCGATTATAGCGTGCAGTTATTCGACCCCATTTATTAGGTTAGTAGAATGCCTGGTTGCGGTATAAAATGTTATTATAGGTCACTACCGATTATAGCGTGCAGTTATTCGACCCCCTTTATTAGGTTACTAAAATGCCTGGTTGCGGTATAAAATGTTATTATAGGTCACTACCGATTATAGGGTGCAGTTATTCGACCCCCTTTATAAGGTTACTAGAATGCCTGGTTGCGGTATAAAATGTTGTTATAGGTCACTACCGATTATAGCGCGCAATTATTCGACCGCCTTTATCAGGTTACAAGAATGCCTGACTGCGGTTGGTCTATCTATCTGTTTTTGGCAAAGATACGAACACTATAATTATATACCCCTATAAATAGAAGTGGAGGCAATGATCAGGAATCGATGCAATCAACCCTCAGTTCCGACCAGAGACACCAAAGGGAAAGAAACACAAACATGAAACAACAGACCTAATGGAAACATGAATAGCGGAAAGCCAAAAGGAGAGTTTCTTTCCCACAATATGGCCAATAGGCTATCCAAAATAAAATAATAAGCGACACAAACACCCAAAGACAAACCATAAGAAAAATAAACCGCGACAGAAGAACCGCCTTGGAACGATCAGCGGAAACCAATTCAACTGGGGGGCTTAAATAGATTTTACGTGGCCACAATCCTCGCCCTTACTTCCGTCGCGATTTACACAAATACTTTGTTCAGTCCGCATGGAGGCCTCCTAACTCATCAGTGCAACATCTCCGTGAACACAATTAATCAAACAACCACAGAGATGAAACAACGATGAGGAATCAACAGCAAGAAACCACTGAAATTCTGGAGCAAAAGAAAACCAACAGTTAGACTCCGATGTGCCCGACCAGAGACAGAGCTTCAGACACTAACGAACATTACCTTGAATTAGAATCGAATATAAACCCTAGTTTTACCAGCTTAAATGGGGTTTAATGGGGGTAAAATTATATAAGCTTGTTTTCGCGATGACAAGAAAAGAAAGAAAGAAATCAAAACATCCTGTGAAAAATGCTGGTTTCAAGACATGGCAAACGACATCTTAGCGCACGGGAATGTTATCGTAATGTTTTTAAAGCCTCTGTACCGGTCGCTTTTGTTTTCTTATTTCTGCCTCTTAAACATCAATATTTAGAAGATGTTTTTGTAGTAGTAGTAGTGCTGCAGTTGTTGTTTAATGAAAAATTCCCTTTTATTGTCATGTTCTCTATCCTTATCTCTACTAGATCTATCAATATTTCTTTTGAAATAAGATATTATATAAAAATTAATATTTCTTATTGACATATCATATTTTGCTCACATGAGCACGAAGTGCACAAGTGAGCTATATATATAGCTATCACCTTGTGTTCGTGGTAAGAGAGTCGTGCGTCGACCGTCGTCAACCTTTACGTTTTTCATCCGCTACAGCCTACAGTTGTGCTGGCCTCGGTAGCTCTGTCTGATGCGCGTCTGACTGGTGATCAGGGGGCCGCGGGTTCGATACCTGCCATGGTCGGCAACATTCTTTCATGGAGATTGATCACGAAATTTTTCTATGGTCATTCACTCTCTTCCCCTGATTCAAGAAGGGCAGCTGTCATTTTCTGGTGAATGAATGTGCACTGTTGCGGTTAACCGGTAACGTATACGCCTACCCAGGAAAAGAATGGATAATCTGGCCGGCTCAAAAATGACCTTAATAGTGTTAACTGGGCCGTTAAACTCTAACTCAAACAAACAAACAAAAACAGCCTAGAGCTGTACTACAGTTACCACGAAACTTTGCCAGAATGTTTGTCCCAAGTTCGATAGGTCTTGCCCGGTTAAAAACTAGGTCACTAAGTGAAATTTCTGTGAAACATTGTTCACCCTCTATAGACCATACGTTTGCTTCAGTTGACATGAAACTTTATCGTTATGCTTGTCATGATGACATCTCGGTCAAATTTGAATATAAGACATGTTGGATCAGTGTGCTTTAAAACCTTGTTTACAATCTACAGGCCACAGCTTTTGTTTTGAATAACTATTCATGGAACTGTACCAGAATGTTTGTCTTGATGCTCTATTTCGGCCTGTTAAAATTCCTAATGAGGTTTAAGTAAATTAAAATCCGGACGTTTTCGTGCAGGTAGTCTGTCAACGTATGAATTTCCCGCGCTTTAAAATACTATACCTCATAATTGTTTTAAAGAACTTAATGATTTAATTGAAATGCCATTCCATACAGGAGATTCCCTCCATCTTACATGTGAGGTAAGAAATACATTTTTCAATGGCTTGATCAGTCGAAGGTCAACTGAATACAGCTAGTTCTTCCGATACCTAGTTCCTTCCTTTGTATTTACATTTCTCTACTTTCGATGGGTTTGTTTCATGCAAAATTTCCGATAAACACGATTACATGTATTTTGAAATAATTGTTCCGTTCGTGGATGGTGATGTTGCTCTTGTGGCATCAGATGGAGCTTAATAATTGAAATTACACTGTAATTCGGTTTGCCAAAGTGTCTAGTCTTGTAACTGACTGATATCAACACTCGTAAGAATTTTTAACCGCTAAACTTCTTAATCAGGGTAATAGATATCATAAATTTCGCAAGTCTTTTCTTAGTTTTATAGACGTCATTTCGATTTAGTTTCAGAATTCAATGTCGGACTTAAATCTTTTCTGGAACAAGGCATGTCGGAAACAGAATTGTATGGTGTCTGAGTATATAAATTCATAAATATATCAGCTTGCAATGATTTCATATTCGTAAATAACTGTGATACCGAAAACTATGGAGTGTACAAATTTTTCAGGCAAGACCAACTAGTTTCGGCCAATAAGGCCTCATCAGCTACCCTCAGATAACTTTGCTTCCGTTTTTGATTGCAAGCCGGCGGGCTGGGTCTCTGATTCTATAACGGCTCTTGCATTAAGAGGCCCTAAGACTTACCTAAACTTTTATTAAGTGAGGCCGGTTGATGCCTGATTCTCTGCACACCTGGTCAGGCCTATTGGAGCTAAACTTTTTTTGCTCCAGCATTGCAGTTATAACATTCGGTCGGTTTTCATCGTCGAAGAAGAAGATTGTTATTTTTTTTTCTGGTTTATCCTTCAGACACAGTTTTTTTGGCATGTTATAGCCGCTTGAATAGGAGTTTATACGTACCCGATATCAATGTGTTAAGCAGAAATAGGAAAAATATCACTTTTTAAAGTAGAAGTAAAACAAAGATCAGGAATTGATACAATTAACTTACTCCATCCATAAAAGACACCAAAGGGAAAGAAATACAAACATTAAGCGACCAGACCATAATGGAAACCTAAACAAAGGAAGGCCATATGGACAGTTACTTTCCCACAAAATGGCCATATGGCCATCCAAAATTAAAAGACACAAGTGATACACACATTAAGTAACAAACAACAACATAAATAAATCGCCACAGAAGAGCCGCCTTGGAACGGTCAGTGGAAGATTTCCACTGGGGGGCTTAAATCGATTTTACGTGGCCACAATCCTCGCCCTTACTTCCGTCGCGATTTAGACAAATAATTTGTTCAGTCCGCATGAAGGCCTCCTAACTCATCAGTGCAACATCTCCGTGAACACAGAAATCAAAGAACCACAGAGGTGAGACAACGGTGAGGACTCGACAGCAAGAAACCACTGAAATGCTGGAGCAAAAGAAAACCAACAGTTAGACTCCGATGAGCCCGACCAGAGACAGAGCATCAGGCACCAACCAACATTATCTCTTTAATTTTCAATAAGCCTTTACGTTGGAGCCGTCATAGAATCTGAGGCCTGACCCACCGGCGTGCAATTAAAGAGGGAAGCAAAGTTGCCAACCGTGATTGGGTTAACTACCATGCATGCAGTCTGTCGTATAATATCCATGTTGTACCCAATCTTTTTATATCGAAGAATGATTTTACGAAATTGGGTGCTGAAGTCATTGCTGTTATATATTTTTCTGAATTTATATACTAAGTCACCATAAAATTCGGGTTCCGATAGACCTTGTTGCAGAAGAGATTTAAGTCCAATATTGAATTTTGAAATTAAATCAGAATGGCGTCTATAAAATTTTGAAAAGGCTTTGCGTAGTTTATGGTACCGATAACCCTGATTAAGGAGTTTAGCCGTTAATAATTTATTACGAGTGTTGAAGTCAGTTGCATGACTACACACTCTAGCAAATCGAATTAATTGCGAAATATAAACGCCATAGGATGGCGCACGAGGAACATCACCATCCAAAAAAGGAAAATTTACAATCTCAAAATCAAAGTCATCGCGTTTATCATAAATTTTGCACGAAACAAATCCATCTACAATAGATAGATGTAAATCCAAAAACGGGGCCTCGGTATCAGAAGAATTTGCTTTATTTAACTGAAGTTCTAGGGGGTAAATCTGACTGATCAAACCATCAAAATAGGTATTATCAATATCTAATAAATCATCTAAATATCTAGAAGTAGAGCTAAAAGCTTCAATAATTTCAGATTGGTTATCAATGGAAAGCGACAAAATGAAGTCTCTTTCATAACAATACAAGAACAGATCAGCCACAAGAGGTGCGCAATTAGTACCCATCGGAATACCCACAATTTGTCTAAATAACTTAGTACCGAATCTAATATAAATATTGTCAAGTAGAAAGGTGAGGGCATCACACACTTTCTGACATGACCAAAGTGTATAATTCTTATGCTCTTTAGAAGTGAAAAATGCATTTCTGACATTACATGCAAGATAGAGAGAATCTTCTCTGTGAAAAGCCCATTCAATTAAATCATTAAGCTTTTCTTTTATAAGATTATGAGGAAGTGTAGTGTAAAGAGTGGAAAAATCGTAGGTAGACAGACTAGAAGCACGAAACTGTCTAGATTTCAATTTATTTAAAACCTCATTCGAATTTTTTATAGACCAAAACAGATTTCTTCCTGATCTTTCAAAGACTTTATCACAATATTTAATTACATGCGTTTTAATAGCAGTAAGACAGGAAGTTAATAATTTAGAAAGTTCAGTGGTAGTGCAAGAACTAGAATTTGCAATAAACCGTGCTTTGTAAGGTTTTTTATGAAGTTTTGGTAACCAGTATAGCGAAGGAAGCTTGTCTTGGCCTTCGTTAACACACACAGCAAACTTGGTGGCTGAAAGACAAACATGTTTATCTACTATAGCTCTCTCTTCAGCCAAAGGCTGAAGTTCATAGGCCTTAGTACCACCAAGCTCCTGCTTAAGCGTGTTAACATAGTGGAGCCGTCACACAACGACGACGTTGTTAGCGGCCTTGTCTGCAGGGGCCAAAACAAACTTCTTATGAAATTCTTGAATACCTAGTTTAAGATGACGTAGAGACGTCTTGGGCTTAGGAGGTAATAAGTTAGTATTTTGAGAATAGAAAGAAATGCGTTTATTCACTAGTCTTAATGCATAAAATGGGATTTACCGCGGTTTTAACTAGATCTACATTGATATGTTAATGTATTTTAGGTATGTATAATTCTTTGCGCATTCTCAGGTGCATGTAAAGACTGTTTTGCGTTAACGCTGTTTTATTTCATTGCTGTACTATAGACAAAAAGAAAAAAAAAAAAAAGAAAAAAAAAAAAAAAAAAACAAGAGGGCCCAGAGGGCCCTGGTTCGCTCACCTGTGTGTCACTGTCTCGGGTACATTTTATTTTTAGCTCTTGTGGCCATCTTGTTCATCAGCAGAGTGATTTTAGCTTATTTGGTAGGGAGTAACCTAGGCATCATTCATGGGAACTTTGAATCAAATTGGCCTTAGGGTTTAGGAGGAGTTTCTGTTTGAATCAAATTTACAATATGTTTACCTCCGGTGGCCATTTTGTTCATCTGAGTGGGATTCTTTTAGCCTTTTTGGTAGAGGATCATCTAAGCAACATTGTCGCAAGGATTCTACATTCTAAATATGAAGGCTGTATCTCAAATGCTTTAAAAGTTATGACAAAGTAGATCAAAGGTCAAGGTCATGGGTCAAAAGTTTTGAATGGCTGAGAAAACCTTTGTCACAAGAAACATGCTTGCCAAATATGAAGGCTCTATCTCATATGGTTCAAAAGGTATGATATAGTAGGTCACAGGTCAAGGTCACAGGTCAAATCTTGATGAGTGGGAAGCCCCTGTCAGAAAGAACCTACATGCCAAATATGAAGGCTCCATCTCAAACGGTTCAAAAGTTATGACAAAATAACCTACTGATCTGCTTTTTGATTTGACATGACCCATATTCGAACTTAACTGAGATATTGTCCAGATGATCATTCTGAGCAAGTTTTATGATGATTTGACTGAAACTGTGGCCTTTTAGAGTGTTCAAAACATTTTTCTATGATTTGACCTGCTGACCTACTTTTTGACCCGACATGACCCATATTCAAACTTGACACAGATATTGTCAAGATGATCATTCTGAGCAAGTTTGATGATGATCGGACCAAAACTTGGGCCTCTAGTGTGTTCACAAGGTTTTTGCAACAATCTGACCTACTGACCTACATATTGAGCAGACATGACCCATTTTCGAAATTAACATAGATATTGTCAAATAATCATTTTGAGCAAGTTTGATGATGATCGGACCAAAACTGTAGCCACCAGAGTGTTCAGAAGGTTTTTCTATGATTTGACCTACTGACCTACTTTTTTACCCAACATGACCCATATTTGAACTTGACTGAGATATTGTCAAGATGATCAATCTGGGCAAGTTTGATGATGATCGGACCAAAACTGTGGCCTCTAGTGTGTTCACAAGCTTTTTCTATGATTTGACCTACGGACCTACTTTTGGACCAGACATGACCCGTATTCAAACTTGACACGGATACTGTCAATATGATCATTCTGGGCAAGTTTAATGATGATCGGACCTAAACTGTGGCCTCTAGTGTGTTTAGAAGGTTTTTCTATGATTTGACCTACTGACCTACTTTTTGACCCGACATGACCCATATTCGAACTTGACTGAGATATTGTCAAGACTATCATTCTGAGCAAGTTTGATGATGATCAGACCAAAACTGTGGCCTCTGGTGTGTTCACAAGGTTTTTCTATGATTTGACCTACTGACCTACTTTTTGACCCAACATGACCTGTATTCAAACATGACCGAGATATTGTCAAGATGATCATTCTGGGCAGGTTTGATAATGATTGGACCAAAACTGCGGCCTCTAGTGTATACACAAGGTTTTTCTATGATTTGACCTACTGACCTACTTTTTGACCCGGCATGACTCTTAATCGAATGTCACCAAGATATTATCAAGATGATCATTCTGAGCAAGTTTGATGATGATTGCACATAAATTGTGGCCTCTAGTGTGTTCAGAAGGTTTTTCTATGATTTGACCTACTGACCTACTTTTTGACCCGACAACACCCATATTCGAACTTGACTGAGATATTGTCAAGATGATCATTCTGGGCAAGTTTGATGATGATCGGACCAAAACTGTGGCCTCTCGTGACTTCACAAGGTTTTTTTTTCTGATTTGACCTACTGACCTACTTTTTGACCCGACATGACCCATATTCGAACTTGACCGAGATTTTGTGATGGTACAAATGGTGTGCAAGTTTAGTTAACATCAAATCATAAACGAAACATCTATCATGCAGACAAGACCAAAATGGGCAATTTTTGCCCTTTCAGGGGCCGTAACTCTGTAACACATGACGGGATATGGCTGGTTCAAGAAAGGACCTCAGATCTCATGGTGGTACAAATTGTGTGCAAGTCTGGTTAAAATCAAATCATAAATGAAGATGCTATCGTGCGGACAAGACCAAAATAGGCAATTTTTGCCCTTTCAGGGGCCGTAACTCCGTAACACATGATGGGATATGGCTGGTTCAAGAAAGGAACCAAGATCTCATGGTGGTACAAGTTGTGTGCAAGTCTGGTTAAAATCAAATCATAAATGAAGATGCTATCGTGCGGACAAGAAATTGTTTACGGACGCACGGACGCACGGACGACGGACGACGGACAAAATGTGATCACAAAAGCTCACCTTGTCACTACGTGACAGGTGAGCTAAAAAAACAGTGTGTTTTTTTATGATTTAAACTCATCTATGTGTTTTAGATAAAATATGAAAATAGTTACTACCCTGCAATCAATACTTTTTCTACATAAAGAGATTACTACCTGAAGGAGGGGGCGGGGGTTACCGGTGTTAAAACTACGGTGACATGTTAGTGTATTGTTACATTTTTATGATTCTGTGCAGCATCTCATATACATGTATACATGGTCTTCGTTATGGGGCGGCATTTATCATTTCACTGTTGCAACATTGAGGGTTTTACCCCTGAGAGTTTTTCATGAAAATAAAGTGTTATTTTTTTATGATTTATACTTCAAACATAGATTTTTTATGCAAGATAGAAAACACACTAGATGACACTGATGCGCATCCGATACATATGTTTTAAGCAGAAATAGGAACAGGTATATATACCCCTGTAACTGCATGAAGTATAATTTACCAGGGTTTTAACTACCTTGTCATGTTAATGTCAAATATGTTCGTTTATGTGTAAGACAATGTTATTTATGCTTCAAAGATTGGATATCTGTGCATGTTAAATGCACATTAAAAAGTAACTCTAATGAGTACTCGATATTTAGGTTTTAAACAGAATTAGGAACAATTATTATAAATCCCATGCAAACATCACCTTTTCCACATGAAGTGTGGTTTAATGGGGTTTAACTTCATTTATAAGTTCATGTAATGTTAGGTATGTATATTCCTATGCTAGGTGCGGTCTCATGCACATATTAACATTGTCTGTGTTATATGACACATTGCACAGGAGTAAAAGTGATATCTTTGCGTTTCATGCATCAAACACATTTTTGTGCTCGTAAGAGCTTCTAAATAAGAATGCTCTAAATAGTACCGGATATCTATGTTTTAAGCAGAAATAGGAAAAAATCTGTGCACATGCAAAAATAACGTGTAACAACATAAACAATGAGATTTTTTTTTTCTTTTTTCAACTACTATTACATGTACATGTGAATATATTGTTGAACATTTTTATTCTTTGCGAAACGGGTACATGCACATTGCAATATAGTCTGCATCAAGTAGACACACCTGTTGGACAAACAGCGATTCACGTGAGTGTTCGTGTCTTATTAAAGTTATTAAATGCGAGGCTGTGCCGAGCAGTTTACCCCTTCTCCTCAACGAGTTTAAAAAAAATTAATAAAACATTAACACGAATGGCAGATTCTAGTTATCATAAGACACTTAAAACGTTTTTTTTTTTTTTTTTTTTTTTTTTACTTTTTAAGGAACACACAGAAAACAATATTCCACCACAAGTAAACGCGACGTTGTTAAGGACGTCGTAAGACATATCTAAGTAATTTGCATATTTAAACCACTAGTGGATAACAACCGAATTCAATACAAGGCGTTAATACATTTTCAGACGCGACGTCATGTGATAATATGCATTACAACGTTGTTGTAAATTTTCAAGAGAAAAGTTTTATTGTTATGAGTTATGCTTCAAGCATTTTATACTCGTAAAAATTCTTCTTAGTAAGGTTTCTGTTATGAGTACTTGATGTGCATGTTTAAGAAGAAATGGGAAAAATATCTGTACTCGTCCGAACATCTTATGTTTAAAAAGAAACAGAAAAATAATTTATTCTCCAGAAAACATCACTGTTTACTTCATAATGTAGTGTTCACACGGATTTGTAACTTTGTGGACATGTTAATGTATTGTTTAGCGTAGGGCTAATGGAAAACAAGACATTACCCGGAAAATGAAGTAAGGAGTAAACGAAGTTTTGCATATATAGGTGTATTATTAGGGGTGAAAGTTCATAGACAGATTTTTTACTATCCTTTAACAAATGAGGAGCGATGAACGAGATGTTGCAGGAGACGAATGGGTGCAATAATTAGTGATAAAAAAACAGTACGATATACAGCTATTCTGCTCCCTTAAATGTGGCTTCATTAGAATCACGTACGTCCGGTTGCGTAAAAGGAATGGTACTGAATAATTTCCGTTCTGTGTTTGTTTCAATTGAGGTATAACGTCCACATCAACACTGTTTATGTCATTTTGGAGACGTTGCTTTCAATTTTGTGGGACTTTTACCCGACATTGAGATGACATTGAGATCTCAAGCCATGTAGCCCAATGAAACCAATAGGATTTATAAGCATGGACGGGCCGACTCGTATCGCTTTTCCTGGGCAGGCTTAGATCCTCTAAGCAGTTTACCAGTACTCGTGTACGGTCAGGTTTAGCTCTGCGTGGAAGCATCATGCCGCCCATTTACTTCTTCAAAACCCGATGGGCGGGAGCCAGAATGATTTCCGTAAAACGTAAATAGCCATAGAAATCTAGCAAACCATCACCAAGCCTGGTTTACCAAGTGTATATAAAGACCACGCTCAGTTGTCGAAAATCAGCACAATATGTTCTGTGGAAAGGTAAAACGTTGGAAGCGAGGACGACAACACAGAATTGAAAATCGTCATTAGTGACCCTCATAATTTTCAAAATTCGACAGTTGTATCAATGATCCCAAAGGACTAGATAATATCGGCCCCCGCTCATCGGGGCTTGATGTTTCCACGCAGAGCTGAAACCGACCCGCACAAGTATGCTGGTAAACCGCTTAGAGGATCTAAGCCTGCCAAGGCAAAGCGGCGCGAGTCGGCCCGTCCATGCTTATAAATCCTATTGGTTTCATTGGGCGGCAGGGCTTGAGATGTCATTACATCTCAATGTCGGGTAAAAGCCCCACATAATTGGAAGCAACGTATCCAAAATGACCTTTACAGTGTTGACGGGGACGTTAAACCTCAGAGCAACAAAAGACTAGATAATATAACCAATACTTTGATAAAGACAAGGGAGCCTTATTACGACCGCCACACATTCCCCTAACACCATCGGTGGTGAAGTTAAATAAATTCGATTGAAAGGAGGTCCTTTGGAAGAAAGGTCGACAACACAGGACTGAAAACCGTCGAGTGGACAAGATTTTTCTGGGCGGGACTAGCACGTTTCGGACTATTAGGCCTCATCAGTGACCCTCAGAATTTTCAAAATTCCACAGTGGAAGATCAGGACACTAATGGACCTTAAGTAGGTATATAGGACATTTACTCGCATAATTGAAATCATACTATTTTGTTTTAAATTTAAGTGCTACCAAAGCAAACATATTAACTCCGCATTTGGCTGTGCGTATTTAATGATCTCCTCGTTTGGCTGTGTATCTTCATAACTCCTCGTTTCGGTGTGTGGATTCAAATTGTGCATCCCCGATACGATAAAACTATTTTTTAATATTGTTCTTGTACGTATAGCCTTTCAGTAATGTCAACGGGTGACATGCAAGCAAAACGTTAATCAGCCTGCGCATTTGCAATCTGATGAAAGCACTTAAAGCGATTAATTTATATGTATAATTTGGGGCACAACATGAACTTCCAACCCAGCCTGAGAACTAGATGGATTGCATACCCACATGTCGAGCATTTTGAAGGAGGAATAATTTGATGTTGTCTGAATTTAAATTTTGTTAATAAATTAGAAAGAATAGTTCTGCTCGTTTTGCTGTGTGTTCGGATTGTGTATCCCCAGTTTGTAGGTAGCCCGTTTTGTAGTAAACATTTTACATGTGTGTATAAAAATGTGTGCTTCCCCGCTTTGGTAGTAAAAATTCACATTTTAACAGTTTTTAAATACAGGAGAGTTTTAATGATAAAATTTCAAATTCTAATTGAACAAATCTATTTTATGCTAAATATATCATTTTTTGCCAGAAATACCGAAGCAAAGCTACCTCCGCGTTTGGTAGGTTACAGGAAGACTTCCCCGATCTGTTCACTTTACAAGTATGTGTGTGTGTGTGTGTGTGTGTGTGTGTGTGTGTGTGTGTGTTTTGTATTGTGTCAACTATTTAAATGGCTACGTCAACCCTTAAGATCCCTAGAAAAGATTAAGCAAACACGCCTATACAAATACATTGCCACCTTATCGCAGAAAAAAAAGAAAATTTTATGATGAAAAATTGTGATATTTTTCTTATTTCTGCTCAAAATATAGATTGTGGGCACTCGTTAGAACCGGTTCTAACGAGTACCCACTATCTATTTTAGAGCAGAAATAAGAAAAATAAGGTATACCCCCGGAAACACCACATTTACTATTTAAAAGTTGGGTTCAATGGGGTCAAAATTATATAGGCGTGTTTTCGTGATGAGATCCCGAGAAAAAAAAACAACTGAATGCTGTCTGCTGCATCTTGCAAAGCTTTTTTAACCTATTTTTGCATAAAAGCAAACAGTGTGGACCTTGATCAGACTGCTACTATAGGAGCAGCTTATTCTAGGTCCACACTGATTACAACGATGACTTATGAGGTAACCAGCAAACGACAATTGTCGTGATTGACATACCAAGGGTTAATAAATTCATTTTAATTTGATTTCTGTTCGGCTTAAGCGATACTGAATTTCAGAATTCTGAAGTTCCATCTTTGACATCCAATATATGAGCCCCGCCAAGCGAATTTGTGTCTTCGAGTATTCCGTCATGACAAATTTTAACTGCGCATGCCCAGCCATTCAGAGGGGCCAGGGATATGGATTTCTGTCTGAAGGTTCCTCTTGATTCACTGCTTGTATGAGCGAGCAGCGAAGGTTCTGGCGAGACTGCGCAGGCTCGCCTGAACCTTCGCTGCTCGCATAGGTGATAAGTACCAAAATCGTTTGACGGGGCCCATATGTAATACGACATTGTTGGCATTATGACAAATATTAAAAAACATTGGCACCAAACATCTTAGCCTAATCGAATAATTCAGTGACAGGCTCCATATTGACTATCGAATGAAGAAACTAAGACGAAAATGCATATTTCAGCAAAAAATGGTGACAACCATTTTACATAATATAATTACAGTGAAATACCACTATTGCATCCTGAAAACACGCCTATATAATTTTACCCCACCCCCCACCCCCCCCCCTTGAACCCCACTTTTATTACAGTAAAACTGGGGTTTCCGGGGGTATGCCTTATTTTTCTTATTTCTGCTCTAAAATATAGACTGTGGGTACTCGTGAGAACCGCCTCGATGAGGCGGTTCTAACGAGTGCCCACAATCTATATTTTGAGCAGAAATAAGAAAAAATATCACAATTTTTCATCATAAAATTTTCACTTTTTTCGGCGATAAAGGTGGCAATGTATTTGTATAGGCGTGTTTGCGTAATGAAGACCACCTAACATTAAGACAACTTATGCTTTTAAAAGTATATTTTGAAGGTTTCGGTTACATTTTCTTTGTGTTTTCTCTGGCGGGAGACCACCTTTTGAACTATTCAAAAGTGGCCTTTTAAAAAGAGCTTTTTTGAACAGCCAATCATATCAACAAGTCCGAAAAATGAACGTCAATCTGAATTCTTTTTAATATAGAGAAAACTGGGTTTCCAGAGACAAATTTTCGATTGTTGTTGATCAATAACAGTACATTTCTTATATTAAGACCACCTTTGGAACTGTTCAAAAGTGGTCTTTGGAACTGTTTAAAAGTGGTCTTTGGAACTGTTCAAAAGTGGTCTTTAAGACCACTTCCGAACAGTTCCAAAGGTGGTCTCTTATTAGAGGCCACTTGGTGTAGAAAACCAAAAGACAGAAAGAATATCAGAAACCCTTTAAATATGCTTTTAAAGTACAGGTTAAGTCCTACTCTTAGTTGATCTAAATAGTGGACTGGGCGTTTGGCGCCATATCATATTAACCCGATATTTGTTTAACTTTTGTGAAGGATGCTATCGCAAAAAAACCTTGTCAGACATAGATCAAACTGGCATGCGCTAGTTGTTAAGATAATCAGAGCGGTTGTAATGAACTTATAAAGAAATCGATGTCCTGGTAGAGCTTCCGGATCATAGCCCAAAAGTGACGCCAATAGGTAGAATTGTTTGATACAGTTGAGGTTTTATGTCCGCGTTAACGCTGTATGATTATTATGAGGACGTTGCTTCCATTTTTGTGGGTCTTTTACCCGACATTGGGATGCAATGACATCCCAAACCCCAACACCGAAACAAACCGCTAGGGTTATTATACAGGGACGGTCCGACTCGCACCATTTTACCGGGACAGGCTTAGACCATCTAAGCTGTTTTTCAGTACTCGTTTTCGGTCGGTTTCAGTTGTGCGTGGAAGCAACCATCACGAAAACACGCCTGTATGATTTTGACCCCCTTGAACCCCACTTTTATACAGTAAAACTGTGGTTTCCGGGGGTATACCATATTTTTCTTATTTCTGCTCTAAAATATAGATTGTGGGTATTCGTTAGAACCGCCTCGCTGAGGCGGTTCTAACGAGTGCCCACAATCTATATTTTGAGCAGAAATAAGAACACTATCACAATTTTTCATCATAAAATGTTCATTTTTTCGGCGATAAAGGTGGCAATGTATTTGTATAGGCGTGATTGTGTAATGATGCAGCCCGGTCTATTTCTCTAAACTCCGATTGGCGGGGCGCAAAAGAAGTAGAGCAAATATGCAAATACAATGAAATGCCAACGGCTCGAACTCCTTGAAACAATGAAAATGTGGTCTAGACAATGGTAGTTTGAAAAAGCGAGGTTGGCCAACAATTTCGCACAGAAACGTTGAGCAGGTTATATAGCTATGCTAGGTTACTTAGATATACATTAACCCTAACCTCTCCAGTCCTCCCAAGATGTGACAATACTGCAATAGCAAGCGGCTCATGGGCTACTACGCTCACCAGAGGTCAGGTGATTTTACCATATACATGCATAGCGTCTGTCTTAGTCATGTGACTACAATCCCACGAATAACTTTATATTGCCTCATCCAATAAAGGCTCTTCATGTAATTTGGTTTCAATAAGCCCAACAGTTTAAGTGGAGAAGAAGATAAAATGCGGAGTCATCCAGGACAAAGGTCAATAAATGACCTGGGGTCTTTGGAATTGGTAAACTTCCATTCAGCTGACTGGAGAAAAAAGATAAAAATGCTGGATCTAAAAAAAGACATCCAGGACAAAGGTCAGTAAATGACCTTGACCTTTGGAATTGATAAGCTTCCATTTAGCTGATTGCAAGTATCAATTCTGATGCCACAGGCTACAATAGAATCACAGAAATCCACTGTTTTACCTTTTTTCCATACAGATGTCAATGTGATCAAGTTCGACCTTGACTTAAAACAGGTCAAGGCTAACCAAAGGTCATCATTTGAACAAACTTGGTGTGACCCAAGTCCCTTGTTTTTTATTCCAAGTCTGAAGGTCGCTGGTCATAGGTTCCGGAGGAGAAAAATTTTTACTGTTCATATAACGATATGGTGGCCGTATTGTCTTACGAAAAACTTTTCGTTCCCCCTTCCTATAAAGGCTCCACGTACAATTTGGGTTCAATCAACTCAGCAGTTTAAGTGGGGAAGAAGAGGATAAAAACTCTGCATTTGAGCCATCCAGAACAAAGGTCAGTAAATGACCTTGACCTTTGGAATTGATAAGCTTCCATACAGCTAATTGCAAATATCATTTCTGATGCCACAGGCAACCATGCAATCAGATAAGTTCACTGTTTTGCCTTTTTCCCATACAAATGTCTAAGTGACCAAATTTGACCTTGACGTAAAACCGGTCAAGGTCAACCAAAGGTCAGCTTTTGAACAAATTCTGTAGGGCCTGAGTCTCCGTTGCTGCATATCAAGTTTCATGGTCATTGGTAGTTTGGTTCCCGAGAAGATTTTTTACAGATTTTAACCACATTGCGGTTGCTTTATTTTCAATGCATACTGTCTTGTAAACAGTGTGCAAAACCTTTTTATTGGTTAGTCAATATCACATGGACAACTACAGTATTTTTAGCTTTGCATTGACTGACATACATTCAATCCAAGCTCTCCTTGATAACAAGGAAACGTTACCCAGATTGGATACTCTTAGGCATCTCTCTCTCTCTCTCTCTCTTTCTCTCTCTCTCTCTCTCTCTCTCTCTCTCTCTCTCTCTCTCTCTCTCTCTCTCTCTCTCTCACACACGAAAACACGCCTATATAATTTTGACCCCCTTGAATCCCACTTTCATATAATAAAACTGGGGTTTACAGGGGTAAACCTTATTTTTCTTATTTCTGCTCTAAAATAGATTGTGGGTACTCGTTATAACCACTTCATCGAGGCGGTTATTACGAGTTTCCAAATCTATTTTTGAGCAGAAATAAGAAAAATATCACAGTGTTTCATCTTAAAACTTTCGTTTTGTCGGCGGTAAAGTTTAAAACGTATTTGTATAGGCGTTTCTCTCTCTCTCTCTCTCTCTCTCTCTCTCTCTCTCTCTCTCTCTCTCTCTCTCTCTCTCTCTCTCTCTCTCTCTCTCTCTCTTGCACTCATCAATGTCTTTCCATGACGGCTGCTTTTGTTGAGGCTGACCTTGAATCAGCACGCTAAATCTATATTTGGAAGATGAACATGAAAACACGTGCCATAGGTTCCTTGCGTTAACCAATCCTTACCTGGTTACCAGGCAATAAGTGGATATCAGGATCAGATACCGCATAATGTGGCATCTGATCAGAGTCCACACTGTGTTTGCTTTAAAATAAAATCGACTAAAATTAATGCTGAGACCCTTAGATGGCGGATGGACTGGTTCAATGGCCACCAGTATACAATGCCTTAAATTTTTCAGACTATGCTATCCTGTTGTATTCCCGCAATTTCCCTGGTCTGATCGCGGTGTTTTCTAACGTCACTTCAGTCATAATCTTGAATACATATGGAATACCATCTTAAAGCTATAAAACCAATTTGCTTAGAATGCATCTTCTAGTATCACACTTTGGTGATCCGCTTTGTTGATCCGATTACGCTTGAGAAAGCGTGTCTATTGCTTTCAACAGAGTAGGCAGTCGGCAAATGTTCCAAGTTTGAAAGTAAAGTCCTTGCTTCTTGGCAAACACAAGAGAGATTTGTTATTGCCTCAGAGGGGTCCCTTGAATATTCAGGCGGGGTTGTTGAAACCCGCGCTCTTCGTCCATGTGAATGTTGCTTTTTGTCTGAATCTGAATCAGCCTAGTTAATATTCATTCGGCTACCAAGCAGCGGCTTGTTGTAATCAAAACTTTCATTACCTCGTGATAACAATTCATATTGTTTTATCTCAGAGACCAATATCGTAAATCTGCCTTCGAATCATGCGGCGGCAGAATAGCTTCATATATGGCCAAAAAGCCATAAAAATAAAATGAGATAGTTGTTTTATTCAAGATGGTATCTGGAGTAAATCAATAAAAGTGATGCCTTTTTTATGTTTTTGTGCTCAATTTCTGGGGCAAATGAACATGATGATGTGTTAAAAACATGAAACAGACACATAAATATAATGATTAACCGTTTAGATTATTATCTAAAGGGAACAAGCGCTGATTGTTACTCATCAAGGGCCAGTTGTTCAAAACTAACGACGTCGTTAGTTAACCTATCGTTAAATCTTTGATCATTTAATATGACAAATATGCTAATATTTTTGCTGGAAAAATGTGAGCAGCTTTTGCAAATGCAAAAGCTGCTCACATTTTACAGCAAAAATACCTCAATGTTAGATATTCTACGAGCTAGACAAGTTAGCAGGGCGACCACTAACGAGCTCGTTAAACTGACCATGCTTTGAACAACTGGGCCCAGATCTCCCTTCGCTGTTGGTTCAAGCCTCGTTCTGGTCCCATATGATACGTCATGTAGAACACAGGCAGGTCAGATTGTTACTCTCCGGCCAGTCCGGTTTTCACACCCCCACCCTCAAATTAACGATTGGCTTAATATAACTGTGGAATGATCTTGAAAGGGTTGTAAAACCAAAACAAGAAAAAAATGCTGCACGCTCCTCTACTGCACATACATCAATCAAGTGCCATAACTCTGTCAAAATGAAATACAGAGCTATGGTTCTGTATTCTTCACGTTACATTTTTGCAAGTCTTCAAGAAAATCTCTAAAACCGTTTTCAAGTAAAAGAAGTGGGGACACAAACTTATGACCGGCATCACTTTTTACAGCCGATCAAAAACAACGTTGCGTGATCATCTTCGGTTTCCGACAGAATATCGCAGAATGGTTAAAGTTATCCAATCAGAAGTCGTGTTATATTCATAAGCTTATAAGAATTAAGATTCAAAATTTTGACGAAGCCGGTCTAGCCGTCCTCTATATAAGTAAAGTGACTTTTGCATCGCAATTCATTACAAATACTTGTTATCCAAGATGTGTCTGAAGAGAACAATAATTCCAAGACAATTGCTAAGTGTGTGCACCACGACGATAATTAAGCGTCATTTTACTTCTTTTTTGATTGATAAGTCAGAATAAAGCAATCAAAGAAAACAGCCAACAATATATTAAACGTTGCTGGATAATTATTAACACTTTCAAGCGTGAATGTAACATTGGTCATTTGCGCCCAGTGCAGACTATGATCAGACTGCACATGTGATCAGAGTCGTCGCTGTGTGCGCTATATGGATGTCCATTGAGTCATAGATTCATCATGTAGATGGAGAAGATTGTTTACCGAGTGTGAGAATTTGCAGACTGAATCGAGTCTTTGTCGAGCGCACTCATAGAGAGACACATTTTCGCTTGTTAAGGTTCATACGAGTCAAGTGATGAGAAAACGTGCCTTTTCTTTTCTTTTTACTTTTTCCAAATTGCGAACAAATGAGGTGTACATCATCTTGGGTATCCAAACAGTCTGCGAAGCACCTTTGTATTATCTATTTGTAAAGTTGTATCAACGGCCCCCGCCCGCCGGGGCTTGAAGAAATAGATGGGCTGCAAGATGCTTCCACGCAGAGATGATTTGTTTGTTTGTTTGATTTGTTTGATTTGAGGTTTAACGTCCCCGTCAACACTGTAAAGGTCATTTTGGAGACGAAGCTTCCAATTTTGTGAGACTTTTACTCGACATTGAGAAGAAATGGCATTCCAAGCCCTGTCGCCCAATGAAACCAAAAGGGTTTATTAGCATGGACGGTCCGCCTCGCACCGCGGTTCCTGGAGAGGCTTAGACACGCAGAGATGAAACCGACCGCACACGAGTACTGGTGAACCAAGCCTTCCCAGGCAAAGCGGTGCGAGTAGGACCGTCCATGTTTATAAACCATATTTCATTGGACGGCTGGGCTTGAGATGTCACTTCATCTCAACGCCGGGTAAAAGTCCCACAAATTTGGAAGCAACGTCTCCAAAATGACATGCACCGTGTTGACGGGGACGTTAAACTTCAAATCAATCAATAAATCAATCAGTCAATCAATCAATCAACCAATAAATCAATCAATCAGTCAATCAATATAATTGTATCATGTGCGTGCAATACCTTTTGCATCTACGTTTGAAAGTTCAACATTTTTGCTAGTCCGTGTAGCAGAGCAGGTTGGTTTGCGTCTTACCTGGCTCGGAGTTTATAAAACTCTTTTTCGTACTCAACTCGTTTGAGCATGAAATTTGTTCTGCTCATCCTGCTCATTTCAAAATGCCAACAATTGTTGGCATTTTAAAATTTATGAGCAGGACAAAAACATTCTTTGCTGATTTAAGCAGGAAAAATGTCCGATTAGTTTGTATATGAAATTTGTTCTGCTCATCCTGCTCATAAATTTTAAAATGCCAACAATTGTTGGCATTTTAAAATTTATGAGCAGGACAAAAACATTCTTTGCTGATTTAAGCAGGAAAAATGCCTGGTTCGTTTGTTCATGTATTTTAAAAGCTATGAGCATTAGAATTTCATGCTCAATTGGGCTGAGCGTGAAACAAGTTTTATAACCTCGGGGCCAGGTCGCAAACCTTGACGACATATTTTTTCGTGATGGCACTTTCGTGATGCTGGATGACTGGTCGTTACTTAGACATAGACAGAAACTAATGATGCTAACGTGTTTCGTTATTGCGGATTTGCAAGTAAATTTCGTGTTAGACTGCTATCTCAAAGTAATGCATTAATTACATCATTAATGACCAGTCTTCCATCTGACACATCATGTGAAAAAGTCCATGCAGAGGACACTCTTGTAAATCCCACTTTAGACAGAGAAAAGTTGGGTTTACCAGAATATTTCTTATTTGTGGTATTTCTGTTCCTTTCAATTGATTATGTGACCACATGCGAACGATTCAGTCAAAGATTTGAACAAAAACATCATCATGAAAACATGCCTATATAATTTTGACCCCCTTAAACCCCACTTTTATATAGAAAAACTGTGGCTTACAGGGGGTAAACCTTAATTTTTCTTATTTCTGCTCAAAAATATAGATTGTGGGAACTCGTTAGAACCGCCTCGATGAGGCGGTTCTTACGTTACCCACAATCTATATTTTGAGCAGAAATAAGTAAAAAATATAACAATTTTTCATCTTAAATTTTCTTTTTTCGGCGGGAAATTTACAATGTATTTGTATAGGCGTGTTTTTCGTGATGTATGATAACACACCCGTGTGACCTCATGAATTCTTGCACTGTTCCAAACATGGCTAACATTCGATGAAAATTTTTGATATTTTTCGTATTTATACTACGAACATAGACAACCTACGTCTTGGAGAAGAAACACGCAATGCAATGTGTACCCATGTAAACCTAACTTTTTAAAGTGAGGTTTCATTTCACAGACTTGTAAACATGATGAAAGAAAAGAAAATAGCCCAATGGTCATTTCAGAAAATCAAAAAGAGAAACGCAATCAGATCCCTAATTCTTCCCACACTATCACTAGGGAAAGAGGCGGTTCTAACTAGTACCACAATTTATGTCTTTAAACATAGATAATAAAAACAATGCATATCCCTGTAAATCCCAGTTATACTGTATAAAAGTGGGGGTTTAACGGGGTCGAAATTATATAGGCTTGTTTTCGTGAGAATCTTCTTAATGGTTGTAAATGGGTCACACCAGGCACAAATGTGTCTCAAAACATAAGCGCCAAGGGAAAAAGTATACCAGGAAGCGCAAACGCTCAAACTGATCACAGTGTTTGCGGTGGGGTCAATTGATGTCCGGTGGTTCAAGGTTTCTTTATGCAGAGAGGCGCGCGGAGGGTGCCTTTTTTACCTCGATAAGCACAGACGGTCGAAAACAGATCACAACACATCTACACCTGGCGCGGCTCATTAGCATCACAAAAACACGTCTAGTGTGTGTGTGAATTCGGGTTTAACGTCGCTTTCAACAATTTTTCAGTCATATCACGACGGTGTCTGGTTGTGACATGGAGCTCAATTCTCACTTTTATAGTGCTGCCTCACTGAAGTATCATGTCCCAGACACATTACATGATACCACACCCAGTCACATTATCCTGACACTGGGTCGACCAGTCCTGGCTCTACTCCGTAAATCTGAGTGCCAAGCGAGGAGCAGCTAGTACCATTCTTAACGACTTTAGTATGTCGCGGCCCGGGATCGAACCCGTGACCTCCCGTTCCAAAATACGTCTAGTATACAAATATATTGAAACTTTTACCACCAAATAATGAAAATTATCAGGGGCCAGTTGTTCAAAACTAATGACGTCGTTAGTTAACGTATCGTTAAAACTTTAATCATTAAATATGGCAAATATGCTATTTTTTTTGCTGAAAAAATGTGAGCAGCTTTTGCATCCCCACTAACGAGCTCGTAAAGCTAACGGTGCTTTGAACAACTGACCATAAACAATCTGATATTTTTTCAAATATCTACTCAAAACATAGATTGTACATGGTTCTAACGTCTTTTTAAGGAGAAATACAAAATGTATACCATTTTACAAAATAATAGAGGCGTTTAAGGGGGTCAAACAATATGATGAAAATGGTCAACTTCAAAGGCTATGTCAACAGTCCGTGTAATGAACATGAGAAAACTCCCACTTTACGCAAACAAATGTGGCGCTTTCAAAAACGCTTTTTATTGTCTCATTTCCGCTCTATATGTATGTGTTCGTTAGAACCGAGAACACACAGTTATGTATCAAGTGTTGCTGAAATCGGTTGATAAACACAGACTGTAGAGTCCGGAAACGGCTAATTACAGAATTACATAAAGAACAAAGGGCCGCGTAACTATGGAACAGTATTAAGGTAAAAACTCAATTATGCAATGTGCAATTACAAAATGAATTGTTGAAACCGCACTTTGCATTATGAACCTTTCCATATCTTACTACTTTATTCGAATATGCAACATGCACATTCTAATTTGAGACTTTTGTATTTAAATATGGCATTTGGACGTCCTATTTTGCAATATTCAGTTTCGATTCTGCTGTGGTTAGACGGGGTACCAGTCATTGAGGTGACGGTAACGTTCGGTAATGTCCGTGGATTTGCCGTATTTTTTTTCCGATGACAAGCGTCCGTTTGAGAAGATCGCATTCGCTTTTCCAGGGGCAAAATTCAAGCCAGCAGCAATAAATTTTATCCGGCTATATAATAATTCGGATATTTACAATAATGTGTACGTTTGCATCTTTAAAAAAAAATTTACAGCGGGGTTCCTTATTTATATATTTATGAGAAACAGGATTTTTATTTAAAAGTTAATACTTGTTTGACGAAGGGGAAAGTACTCTATCGTTGAATATTTACTAAAATAAATTACCATGTGCCGAATCCATGGATTTGAAATGAGCATAGATTGTTAAAATTGATTAATTCATACAATTTTCATAAATCTGATCCTTCTGAGGTGTTACTTATAAAGATATTAGTTACTAATTGCAACCTCACTCAAAACTCAAATGCTTGGATATTATAGAAGTATGTATATGTCCGCTCAGGGAGTAACTGCGCGATGGTCTCCCTGTTCGCGGGCATGGATTCGTTCCCTGGGACCTTACCAGCTGACCGTGCGGGAAACTGGTAAACAACAACCAGTGCCTCTATTCCCATTGTTACTCTGATGAACATTACTTACTCATACTCAGCCCCGACCCACAACCATAGAAACGCACCTGTGGTCACAATGACAGCTGTCGTATTCATATGTCCGTCTGTCGTCATAAGTTAGACTTGGGCATGATGGCTTTCATCCAACAGAATCACAACGCAAAAAAAGCTAGTCGTCTGTCAGTTCGTCCGTCCGTCCGTCCGTCTCTCTTCAGCCAGCAAAACCTTGCTGAGCTAGTGTCGCGACTGTCTTAACCAGCCTACTACATATTTCTTCAAGTTCTACATGTAACGATTTGGCAAATGGAGTGGCTGAATCCAAACCATTTTGTACTTACATGTATTTCCATGTATTAGGTCTACGCCAAAGTTTTATCTTCTTCTTGTTTTATTACAGTTAGACCGCGTACAGCGTACCCAGGTTTACCTGGCGGAACTTAACGACATTATTTATTTATTTATTCACTTACATGTATTATTAAAGTGTACAGAATCTAGAAAAAAAATGTTTTTGATGCATTAGATTTGTACATTTTACCGCCGAAAAATACAACATCAAAAATTGTAAGATGAAAAGTCGTGATGATATTTTTCTGACTGTTGCTTAAAATATACATTTTGGGTACACGTAGAAGCGCCTTTTCGATGCGGTTCTAACGAGTACCCACAATCTATATTTTGGAGTAGAAATGAGAAAAATAATGTTTACTCCTGTAAATCCCAGTTTTACTCTATAAAAGTGGGGATCAAGTGTGTGTGTGTGTGTGTGTGGGGGGGGGGGGGGTCAGAATTATAAAGATGTGTTTAATGGTGGGATGCGCTTGGTGTGTGAGTGCGTTTTTAGTTTTACGTCTCACCAACAGCTAAGGTCATACGGAGATGGGACCTGGGTTTAAAGACTGATCCGAAATTCTGGAGAAGCCCGGGGTCGATCCTGCGATCCCTGGTTACTAAGGCGAGTAGCATAACCACAACACCACAGAGGCTTCCAGCGCTTGATATGTTACATTGTGGCAGGTGCGGGTTTTCCACCTGCACTCCGGTATGAAAGTATTTGCTTCGCGTTGTGTTTTGTCAAAAAGGTGGAAACCTTTGCGTTTTGTCACTTGAAGCCAAAAATCTAGTATAAAAAGTCATATAGTTTTCTATTTTCTTATAAATTAATGAATGCATTTAACACAAACAGTTACGAACATCAATATAAACATGTGACAAAATAAACAGGGAATCAGACCCTCGGCCCTCGGGGCTTGAAGAAATAGATGGGCTGCATGAACTGAAACCGACCCGCACACCAGTACTGGTAAACCGCTTAGAGGATCTAAGTCTACCGAGCCAAAGCGGTGCTTACAAACCCTATTGGTTTCATTGGGCGACAGGGCTTTGATATGTCATTTCATCTCAGTGTCGGGTAAAAGTCCCACAAAAGTGGAAGCAAAGTCTCCAAAATGACCTGTATTGTGTTGACGGTGACGTTAAAACATCAAATCAAACAACAGAACCAAAATGCCTAGTTTTAGAAATTCCGTTGGTTTGTTTGATTTGAGGTTTAACGTCCCCGTCAACACTGTGAAGGTCATTTTGGAGACGTCGCTTCCAATTTTGTGGGACTTTTACCCGACATTGAGATGAAATGACATCTCAAGCCCTGTCGCCCAATGAAACCAATAGGGTTTATTAGCATGGACGGTCCACCTCGCACCCCGGTTCCTGGACAGGCTTAGATCCTCCAAGCGGTTTACCAGTACTAGTGTGCGGGCCGGATTCAGCTCTGCGTGGAAGCATCATGCAGCCCATATATTTCTTCAAGCTCCTGCGGGCGGGGGCGGAGAAATTCCGTTGGATATGCCCTAAATCAGAAATAAATGTTAGAGGGAACGTAAGTCGTAGTTCATCTGAAAGCATTTTCACGAAAGAGAGTTGTAGCTATGTTTGCTTTCAAGTGATCATAAAGGAGCAGTCTCACAAAGGTCTACACGATTAGGACAGGAACCTTTCTGTGCCATACAAAATTAGTATAAGTATTTACAACAAATTTATATTTTAGAGGTGCAATGGCCTGAACACATTTGCGATATATTTAGATAAAACTTGGACACAAAACAAACCAAGCAAAGCTGATTCCTGGTCTGACATATAAAATAAAAATTATGTGTAAATGATTTTATCGGGAAGGGTGTAGTGTCCCCAAATCGTCCGTTTTATGCCAAAAATATAGTTCTCTCATTTCTTTCACTCCTCCGTGTCACCAATACGCTTGCAGATTTTTTTGGGTATCTGCCGAATACAGGCGGACGTTTACGGGAACGGTACGAAAGAACGATCACAGCGCCACTGAACGAGAATAATGGGAACTAGAAAAAGCAGAATCGGAATTTCAAGTTGCAAAATAGGACGAGAAACAGAAAGAAAACTACACAAACTCCAAAATCAGACTACAAAAATGAATATCATAATGCAGTGTTGCACAATTGTAACTGAATAAAGCATTACACAATATCAAAATTGCATATTGCAATCTCAATGTCGCATAATTGAGTTTTTACCTAAATATTGTTCCATACGTAACTCCCATGAAACGCGTCACATTTTAACCATCGCGAAAACACGCCTATATAATCTTTACACCCTTGAACCCCACTTTTATATAGTAAAACTGGTGATTACAGGGGTAAACCTTATTATCTTATTTTCGTAATGCAGTGTTTGATCTCGTCCGAGGTCTCATAAAAGCAAAGCAATGTACATGTATCGAGTTTTGTTGAAATGGTTTACGAAACACAGTCTGTGGAGCCCGGAAACGGCTAATTTCAGCATTATTTGAAGAACAAAGGGTCGTTATCCCCATGATAGGCATCAGAATTTGACGATGATCGAACTCGTCCGAGGTCTCATGGATGCAAAGCCATGTATCAAGTTTGGTGGAAATCGGTTGGCAAACAGAGACTCTAGAGTCCGGAATTTATTCGGACGGACGGACGCACACGGACAAGCTGAATCCAGTACACTCCCAAAACTTCGTTTGCGGGGGTATGAAACATCTCAAAATGTATTTCATGCGTGTATGTGTTTTAGTACATTGCTAGAGGAACCCTACACATACACATTTTAATTTGTGTCCCCGTCAACACTATTCAGGTCATTTTAGAGCGCTGCTTCTTTTACCCGACTGAGTTGAAATTACTTAATATCAAGCCTTCGACCTCCCAATGAAACCAATAGGGTTATATACATTGGACGGTCCGACTCCCATCACTTTTGCCGGAACAGGCTTAGTCCGTCAAAGCGCTTTCCCAGAAAGCACATTACGTAATTGTGACATCACATCAACGTCGCTACAACATCATGACGTTTATGCAACGTCACATCAACGTCGGTGCAACTGCAACGTCATGACGTTGCACCGACGTTGATTTGACGTTGCCAGAGCGACATGTGCTTGCTGGGTTTCCAGTACTCGTGTGCGGTCAGTTTCAGCTCTGCGTTGAAGCCCCGTGCAGCCCAATCTATTTCTCCAAGCCCTGATTGGCGGAGGCCATTTAATTTGTTTCATTATATTGTAAAAACCATGAATCCGCCCCCGCCCATAGGGGCTTGAAGAAATATATGGGCTGCACGATGCTTCCACGCAGATCTGAATCCGGCCCGCACACTAGTACTGGTAAACAGCTTAGAGGATCAAAGCCTGTCCAGGAACCGCGGTGCGAGGCGGACGGTCCATGCTTATAAACCCTATTGGTTTCATTGGGCGACAGGACTTGAGATGTCATTTCAACTCAATGTCTGGTAAAAGTCCCACAAAATTGGAAGCAACGTCTCCAAAATGACCTTTACAGTGTTGACGGGGACGTTCAACCTCAAATCAAACAAACAAACAAACAAACATACCATGAAACGTTCATCCCGGTATCTCAGTCCAATTCAGTCTGTTTGGTCTTGTAGTATTCGAAGGCACCTGTTTTTCTTTCTTTCTGTTTTTATTTCGCTATAGCGTTTCTAAAACCCTTTGATCAACCTTTAGATTATTTCTTCTCTTTAAACAATTTATATGGCCATGATGGTTTCTCTTTAATCTCGTTTTAACACTTTCTTAAATATATTCCATTTTCTTGTATTTTGGCGGCTAGACATTAAACGTGGATCGTTGCAAATATCGCTTTATTTATAATAAAAAATAATTACCTAGAATTAATTTATTTCAGGAAACAAAACACATTCCAATATTATTATAATTTAGTGCACACATATCACTCTCAAACAACTTCCTGTAATATCCATACTGACCCTAATTATTGGGATAGATGGATCTAGAGCCAGATCAGACTGCTTCTAAAGGAGCGATCTGATCAGGGTCAACACCGTCTGCCATTCATTCTGCACCTTTTTGACTCCTAACTGGGTCGTGAGAAATATTTGTCAGAGTTGTAGGAGCCTTAAGGTGTCCCAAGTTTTAGGATTTTATAGTCATTTATATCGTGAGGGTCGTTCAAATACATTTGCAATATTTGTTTGTTTGTGTTGAGGTTTTACGTCGCCGTCAACACCATTTTGGTCATTTGGAGACGTTGCTTCCGATTTTATGGGACTTTTACCCAACATTGAGCTTTTGTTTTGTTTGTTTGTATCGGAGTTTAACGACACAGTCAACACTATTGTAGGTCATATTTGAGCCGGTCAGTTGACCTATCCACACTTTTCCTAGGCAGGCTATTACGTAAGCGGTTAACCAGTACGGTGCACATTCTTTTGCCAGAAACTGACATCTGCCCTTCTTGAATCAGCGGATAATAATAATAGTTTGTCTGTCATTACTAACAACGACCAATCTTTATCATATTTGAGAAATGTTACTATTTGTGTGTTCTAAGATTGCTGATGAGACCGCCGGGTTCTAGCTCTGAACTTTCTGTTGCAAATTCACCACAACCTCATTACAACACTATTAATGGGATCCAAAGCAGAGAACGTGTTGGTTAAACAACCCTGTTATATCCAAACAAAAATGTATAGATTATATAATCTATACATATTTGGGATCCACTTGAAACCGTGTTGTATACAAAATCGTGTTATAATGAACCGTGTTATAACGAGGTTGTGGTATAAAGCAAAAGAGGCTAGAGGAAGACAGCCCTGTTGGTGATGCCCTAGCTCTGGCTTTGCGCTGTGTGCGTTTCTGCTCAGCTTCACTGATTCTTTTTGCTTCATATTCAATGGCATTCCTTTCGAAGAGGCCTCGCCACTATGCTCTTTGAATCAGCGGTAGGGAGAGAATATATGAATCTGATATGGGGTTCTGTTGTAGATGAGCGTTTCCAACCCAAGGGATGACCGTGCTGAGCGGAACCGAGGCTACGCCGAGGTTCCGCTCAGCACGGTCATCCCGAGGGTTGGAAACGCCCATCTACAACAGAACCCCATATTGGATTCTTTTTCTTGCACAACATCTCCGGTTAGTTTTGACAGCTTGCACATGTATATTGTATAAAATAAAAGTATTGCGGAAGTATTTCCGGCAGTTGAATAGAATTGAAGCGCATTTATGTTAGTTGCCTGGGTCGGAACACCAGGGTCAGAACATAAATTTCTATCCCAGGGTAAAATCACGGATTTCCTTGTCTGGTGTGCAAGAATGACCGTAGAAAAGATTTCATGATCAGGGTAGAATGTCATTTCAGCTCAATGTCCAAAAGTAGCCAAAATAGTGTTGACACGGACGTCAAACCTGAACACAAACAAAAAAAGCAGGTAAATCTCGCAGGTTTGCAGTAGAAAAAATAAAAACACATTTTTTTACCAGAAAAAATGTCGGTTTAGAGATTTGTTTGTTTTTTAGTTTTGCAGTCCTTTCGGTTTAGAGACTCTTCCGAGAGTCCTGAGAAGACTGGAAACTTATTTACAGGTTTTGAAGAAAATGAAAGAATGCACTTTGTCACAGAGCTGTATCACAACGCTCTCAATTTTGACTTTGTAGAAAATCAGTCGAAAATGTAGGGTGGGTATGAATCAGCCCTAGCTCATTTGCACGCTAACAAGTTCGTGTTATTGGGTCGGTTGTTTATCAATCGACCCAAACTTACTAAGAATAGACGCATAGAAGGTGTTCAGTGCTAAAGTCCACGTGACTAACTTTGATTTGTAGTAAATCTGGGTAACGGCTATTTATAGAAAATAGACTCGCGCGAAAGAGGGTTATCTATAGAATCTGGACTGAAATCATGGGTTGGGCTTGGCAAACAGTGCAGACCCAGATCATGCGGCGTCGGATCAGGGTCTACACTGTTTCCTTAAAAACTGGAATTCAAGAGTAAAACAAAATGGATCACGATTCAGTCCAGGATTATTTTCCCAGCCTTCACCCAGAGACTATTGGCCAACCATTACTCTCATTGCTTTGATATATGGAAATACAAGGGAAGGCAATGCTCAGGAATCGATACAATCTGTCAAAACAAACCAAAGGCCGAAAAAAAAAACCGCACATAATTAAACTATATAAGCAGAATACCAAAAGAACAGTTCATTTTCTCACAGTAACTATACTAAACCTGAATAGAAGAACCGCCTTGAAATTGTACTGAGGGTCCTAAATCGATTTTACGTTTACACCTTGAGCGTGAAAGCCTAGTGGTAAGTGCACTCGCCTCCGATGCTGGAGACCCCCGGTTCCATACCCGGCATTGGTGGTTAGATTTAGGGGTGAGAGCACGCTCCACTGACATCGTTTTCAGGGATGAATGTCATTTAGTGCGCTGTCCTTCGGAATGGGACGTTAACTGGAGCCCCTTTATGTAGGGAGAATCATCCAGACTGCTGCAAATCTTGAGTGTTTATAATGTACACTGCCTCCGAGGTGTTAAGGCAAAACGGAAGGTTAGTTTGTTAGTTTGATTTGTGGATTAACGTCCCCATCAGCACTGTATATGTCATTTTGAAGACGTTGCTTCCAACTTTTGGGACTTTTACCCGACATTGAGATGAAATGACTTCTCAAGCCCTGGCGTCCAATGAAACCAACAGGGTTTATAAGTATGGACGGTCCGACCCGCACTGTTTGCCTGGGCAGGCCTGTGGCGGTTGTAAAAAGTCTCCCCGTGCTTAATCATTATGCAGATTTATATTTTCTTTTCCTTTGGGATCATTGGGCCAATTCGAATACCTCTTAAGCCGGCGCTAGTGGGCCTTGCAAACTATATTGCTGTGTATGAAGAGATTCAATAAAACCGAGTCTCCGATTTGCGTTCTTTTATGTATTCTTTGTTTCCAAAGGCAACTTTTTAGCTTTTTATTAGCTCCTCTAAGCGGTTTACCAGTAGTCTTGTGCGGTCGGTTTTAGCTTTGCGTGGAAACATCATGCAGCCCATCTATTTCTGCAAGCCCCGATCGGCGGGGCCAGCAAAATGGGAGTAAGAAATAAAGAAATTGGGGTTTACATGCCTCATACAGTCATACAGTTTTCGCGATGATTAAATAACCCTTTACAATTAAAGGCGGATTTTAGCCAAAATGTCAAGAGGAATGTGAAGTATCAAGTTAAGTGTTTCCTTTCTATCAATGGACAAGGTGATACTGGGTTTTCCCACTTTCCTACGAATTTCCGCACATGAACAATGACTTGCTGTACCCCCCCGCCCCCGCCCATCGCGGCTTATAGATGGGCTGCATGATGCTTTCACGCCGCTGAAACCGACCGCACACGAGTACTGGTAAAATCGCTTAGAGGATCTAAGCCTGCCAAGGCAAAGCGTTGTGAGTCGGCCAGTCCATGCTTAAAAACCCTATTGGTTTCATTGGGCGACAGGGCTTGAGATGTCATTTAATCTCATTGTCTGGTAAAAGTCCCACAAAATTTGAAGCAACGTCTCCAAAATGACCTTTCAGTGTTGACGGGGACGTTACAACTCAAATCAAACAAGTCCATTAACTTCTTTCTTGATCCCTTCATATACTGTTGATTGCAATGAACATGTTTGTATTATAAATGTATTATGAATTAATATGTTTAAAACGAATCAAACAAAGAAAGACTTGCTATGCCGCTGTACTGCTGTCATTAGAAATCTTGATACTTTGCGATTCATACATGATCACGCAAATACGCCTCTATAATTTTGACCTCCTTGAATTCCACTTTTATATAGTAAAACAAGGGTTTACAGGGGTATACCTTATTTTTTTCTTTTTTCTGCTCTATAATATAGATTGTTTGTACTCGTTAGAACCGCCTCCATGAGGCAGTTCTAACGAGTACAACAATCTATATTTTTAGCAGATGGAGGCAGTTCTAACGAGTACAACAATCTATATTTTTAGCAGATGGAGGCGGTTCTAACGAGTACAACAATCTATATTTTGAGCAGAAATAAGAAAAATATCACGATTTTTCATCTTAAAATTTGCGTTTTTTCGGCGGTAAAATTTACAATGTATTTGTATAGGCTTGTTATCGTAATGTAAGCAAAAAGGATACGCTCTCTTCGGGGTTTACGACAAGTTTAGACATAAACAGAACTGTTGGTCTTGAATTTGTTTTATATGGAATCTTGAAGTATTGCACTATCCGATAGCGAACGCAAAGGTACTGGTCAGACTGCGCAAAAGCGTAGGCTATTTTGTACCTTTGTTGTTCTCAAACGGCAAAACGGGTTTTCTCATGCTGCACCTCATCCTTGTGCTATAATGTGCAAATTAAATAAGCCCCGTCACAAGATGAGTTTTGTTGGTGGGGAGTGGGTGGGTCAGTGGGGGGTGGGGCTGGTGGTGTAGGGGTCATCACGAGAACAAGTCAGTCAAATGAAGACCCCTCTAAACCCCACTTTATATATTGAAAAGTCGGGTTTAAGAGGGTATACATTATCTGCCGTATTTTGCCCAAAAGCATAAATTATGGGTACTCTTTAGAACCGCCTCAATGAGGTGGTGCGAGCGAGCGCTCACAATCTATGTTGAATGCACAAATAAGAAAGATGTTACAGATTTTACCTTATATTTGTCATTTCTGACACCATGTTGGACGCCATTATTTCACATGGACATCTTTTTCTATTGTGGTGGCGGTGGTGTTTATGTGTGTGTGTGTGGGGGGGAGGGGTGTTGTTGGGGTGGGGGGGGGGAGGGGTTGTGACTGGTAAAGAAACAATCCGACCTGTTCAGCTGAACAGATTAACAGACTAATCTACACCTTTGTTGTTCGCAAAAGACAAACAGGTTTTCTGATTCGTTGATTCATAAATCACATGAAATGGGTATTCCAGTATGTAGGTTTTGTTTATTTCGGAGTTTAACGGTCCAATCAACAGTATGTGGTCATAGTGAACCTTTCGACAGACACTGCCAACTGTCATTCTTAAATATGCGGATGTCAGATAACGACGGTAGACAAAATAATCGAAAAATGAATAATAATAAAAAAAATCTTTTTCATATTTTTGCCCTAAACAGATGGTGTGAATTCGTTAGAATTGCCTCTTTGATCAGAAATAAGATAAAACTAGAGCTGTCAGTGAAACTGACTAGGGCCCCGGCAGCGCTTTCAGAGGAGTAGGAAAATTTGTGGACGGACAGACGGACAGACAGACAGACGGACGGACAGTGATTACTATAGGGCACCCACACTCTCAGTGCGGGGCCCTAATGATACATACCCTGTGAACGCCAGTTCTGCTATATAAAAGTGGTGTTTATTTGGGGATTGAGTGGCCAACATTTTCGTGGTTTTTGTGATAACTTCGCCAAAATAATTATATACAAACCGAAATATATTGACTGGCATAAGGAGTACCTTGTAAATGACATCTAACTGATCTGTGTGATTGTCTTTTAAGAATCAATTACAGATTCAGAATCAATAAAGCCAGTGGAATCACTGCTGATAAAGTAAATATCACTCTTGGAGAATGTCCAGAATTTCCGCGCGCAGACGGTTGTTGGGTACTAGTAGCAAAAGTCCGTGTCGACGTTGACAGTTGTCTCCAAGCTGTAAGTATTAACAAGAACATAAATACACGGAGACAATATTGATGTGTTGTATGCGCCAAACCCCATCCCTCTAGTAGAAGATTTCTTACTGACCGTTCCAAGGGGATTATTCCAAGGCCATTTTCTGTCGGTCTCTTATGGTATAATCTCATCTTATATATACGACATTCGGGATGATTTTGACTTAAATATTGTACATTTCCCGTTGTTAGATGTGGATGTCACCGTTCTCTTTTATATGGAGTATAAATTTCCAAACTTATTCGTTTCACTATAGTTTAAATCGACTTTACATGTCCACAATCATCGCCCTCACTTCCGTCGCGATTGAGACAAATAATTTGTTCAGTCCGCTTGAAAGCCTCCTAACTCAACAGTGCAATACCTCCGTGAAAACAAAAATCAAACAACTACAGAGATGAAACAACGGCGAGGACTCGACAGCAAGAAACCACTGAAATGCTGAACTTCAGCGTGCGGAAATTCTGGACATTCTTCAAAGGTGATATTTACTTTATTAGCAGTGATTCCATTGGCTTTATTGATTCTGCATCTGTGAATGATTCTTAAAAGACAATCATATAGATCAGTTAGATAACATTATCAATGTACTCCTTATCATTCTAACTGTTGGTTTTCTTTTGCTCCAGCATTTCAGTGGTTTCTTGCTGTCGAGTTCTCATCATTGTTTCATCTCTGTGGTTGTTTGATTTTTGTGTTCACGGAGATGTTGCACTGATCAGTTAGGAGGCCTTCATGCGGATTGAACAAATCATTTGTCTTAATTGCGACGGAATTAAGGGCGAGAATTGTGGCCACCTAGAATTGATTTAAGCCGCCAACCCCACAGTGGAATTCGTTTCCCTGACCGTTCCAATGCGATTCGTCTGTCGCGGTTTGTTTGAGCTATGGCTTGTCTTTGAATGTGTGTATCGCTTATGTTATTTTGTTTTGGATAGCCAGTTGGCCATTTTGTGGGAAAGTAACTTTTCTTTTTGCTTTCCGCTATTGGTGTTTCAATTAGGGTCCAGTTGTTTTATGTTTGTGTTTCTTTCTCTTTGGTGTCTCTGATGGGAGCTGTGGGTTTATCATATCGATTCCTGATCATTGCCTCCATTTTTATAACATGTTGATGAGTTTGATAATTGGAATAAACGTCTTAATGCTTAGCATCTTAAGCAGGGCTATTGGTCTCATAAGCATAAAAACGCATTTTCAAAATTTTATCTACGGCACTCTTAATTAGACGAACAATACAAAATTTATTCAAAGACACTTCTGCAACAGGGCATAACGGAGACAGACTTTTAAGGAGATTTAGTTTATAAATTTCGAAAAATATGAAGAATTCAGGTTTTCGTAATCAATTCAAAAAGATAGTTAATCCCCATTAAAGAATAAGGTACAATATAAGGACTATGCGAAAGAAAGCATGCCTAGTTTTTAACCCGGTCATCTGCCCCAGCCCATCGGGGCTTTAAGAAATAGATGGGCTCCATGATGTTTCTATTCAGAGCTGAAACCAACCGCACATGAGTACTGGTAAACTGCTTAGAGGTTCTAAGCATGCACAGGAAAATCGGTGCAAGTAAGACCGTCCATGCATATAAACCCTATCAGTTTGATTAGTCGACAGGGCTAGAGATGTCATTTCATCTCAGTGTCGGGTAAAAGTCCCACAAAATTGGAAGCAATGTCTCCAAAATGACCTATACTGTGTTGACGGGGACGTTAAACCTCAAATCAAACAAACAAACAAATTTAACACAGTCATAGCTTCCTCTTTTATTTCACGAAGGAGGTGGGGTTCTAGTCTCTGACGCGATAACGGCCCATCTTAATTTTTTTTTATTTTATTTGTGGCTGATGCCTGATAATTTTATTTTCGCCTTTACTCTTCGTGGTCTACCCGGTGGTTTCCTATAGCTCTAGCTCACAGTGTGTGGATAAAAGCTTAGAGCCTTCATATTTTTTTATTCCTCACAGTTATTCGTTTTGATTTGCATTTCTGCTTGCTCTAATCTATGTTATTATGTAATTGTCGATTGTTTGAGTTAGTTGCTTTCATGGGGACCAACTATTTTGTGGGTTGTAAATAAGAGTAATATTAAAACCTAGAGTGAAGGTTAGGCTCATATAATCGATGTAAGCCCCCCAGAGGTTCTCGCTTCTGACCGACCTAATGTTGTGAGTCTAATGTTGTTTATTTTTCATGTAGCTTTTTCGGATTTCCTGACGGGACTCTTCATGTTGTACGTGCTTATGGTTTTTGTATTATTATTATAATTTATCAGTTATCCCCTGCATATATTGCATTGTAACGCATTGACCTGATAAAGATATGCTATCTCAGGACAAATCAGCTTTATCACGTCAACGTGACATTGCACTTTTATAAATGAACCGGACTACTGGAAAATGACAAAAAAATGTTATTGTACCTGGGAAAAATGTCAAAATTACTTGAAATAAAACATATCATAGGAAAAACATGGTCAGCTGATACTAAATATATCGACTACCAGAATGCTTGGACACACTGAGGACCATCAATAACTGACCGCAAATTACTAATTTAAGAGTGTACAAGGGGATAAAGTAATTTAGGTCGTAGCACCAAAGCCTTAATGCTAAATCATAAACTGAAAAATAGAATACCAGATTCGTATCATATATATCAAGTTTATCAGGCTCGGCTCCGCAAGCCTCGCGATTCTACAAGCGTTCTCGAAGCGCTGCCTGATAAACTTGATATCAAAATACACCAACCTGATATTCTCTATTTATTTAATTTTCATTATTTGTGCCTGTTGCACCTTAATCACTTCTTGTTGGAAGAGCAAGCTGGTTTTAAACTTTTTTGTTTTTCTCATTGGTAGTTAGTCTTCCTCTTGGTGCCATGGTAGGCTGTAACCTTTGACTGTGGCTTTTCCTCGGCATCTGTTTCTATATTTTTATAATTGTTAGAGTTCGTCTTTGCATCCATGTATTGCTAATATCTTATTTTATCAGTCACCCCTATATTAATTGCATTGTAGCACATTGACCTGATAAACATATGCTATCTCAGAACAAGTGAGCTTTATCAGGTCAACGTGACATTACACTTCTTAGAACTTGACTGCTGGAAAATTGACAAAAATGTAAGTGTATAATGGGATAAACAGATAAATAGAATACCAGATTCGTGTCATTTGATATCAAGTTTATCAGGCTCGGCTTCGAGAACGCATGTAGAATCGCTCGGCAAGCCTCGCGATTCTACAAGCGTTCTCGAAGCCTTGCCTGATAAACATGATATCAAAAGACACTAGCTGGTATTCTCTACATTTTGGGTAGCTGTTTGGCCATTTTGTGGGAAAGTGACTTTCCTTTTGGCTTTCCGCCTGTGCCGTTATCATACTGAATTTGATTTATGTTCGAGTTTGTTTCTTTCTCTTTTATATCGTGGATGGGAGTGTGAGGGAATAGTGTCGATTCTTGTTTATGACCTTCAATACCATTTGAGTATAAATATCTAAGATAATCAAATCGTCAACCTCAAGACAGGTATACATGATGAAACAGAGGATAGTAGATGTTTTCGTGATTTGTTTTTATTTCTATCTGCTTTCCTATATAAATTGCTGCCTATTGGTAAGCATATATCCTTTATTTGTTTTTTTTTTAAATAGAAATAAAAGCATATATCCTTTATTTGTTTTTTTTTTAAATAGAAGTAAAGACAATGATCAGCAATCGATACGATTGACCCATAAATCGATCAGAGACACAAAAGGGAAAGACACACGAACATTAAATAACTAAACCCTAATGGAAATCACTAGCGAAAAAGTCAAAATAATAGTTATTTTCCTGCAAAATGGCCAAACGGCTATCCAAAACAAAAAAGCAATATAAGCAATACATAAACAGTTATATGAAAAGGCGAACTATACCAAAAACAAACCGCGACAAAAGAAACGCCTTGGTACTGTCAGTAAAAAGTATTTCACTGTGGAGCTCAAATTGATTTCATTAAGCAAACACGCCTATACAAATACATTGCCACCTTTATCGTCGAAAAAATGAAAATTTTCTGATGAAAAATTGTGAATTTTTTTCTTATTTCTGCTCAAAATATAGATTATGTGCACTCGTTAGAACCGCTTGTAAAACTGGGATTTCCAGGGGTATACCTTATTTTTCTTATTTCTGCTCTGAAATATAGATTGTGGGTACTCGTTAGAACCGTCTCGATGAGGCGGTTCTAACGAGTACCCACAAGCTATATTTTGGAGCAGAAATAAGAAAAATAATGTTTACCCCTGCAAACCCCAGTTTTTCAATATAAAAGTGGGGTTCAAGGGAGTCAAATTATATAGGCGTGTTTTCGTGATGAGTTCCCAGTCGTTTCCCTTTCCAATTTGCCAGGCCTCAGGCCTCAGAATCGATGACTCTTCCAGCGTAAAGGCTTGCTGAAAATTAAAAATAATCTAGTTTCATGTAGTGTTGGTAAGTGCCTGATGCTCTGTCTCTGGTCGGACCCGTCGGGGCTTAATTGTTGGTTTTCTATTGTTCCAGCATTTCAGTGGTTTCTTGCTGTCGAGTCCTCACCGTTGTTTCGTCTCTGTGGTTGTTTGATTTTTGTGTTCACGGCGTTGTTAAGCTGATGAGTCAGGGGACCTTCATGCGGACTGAACAGGTTGTTTGTCTGGATCGCGGCGGAGGTTGGGGCGAGGTTTATGACAACGTAAAATCGTTTTAAGCCCCCCCCCCCCCCCACACACACACACACTCCGTGGAATTCTTGTCGCTGATCGTACCGGGGCGGTTCTTCTGTCGCGCTTTGTTTTTGTTGTGGGTTGTCTTTGAGTGTGTTTTTCGCATATATAATTTTGTTTTGGATAGCCAACTTGCCATTTTGTGGGAAAGTGATTGTCCTTTTGGCTTTCCGCTATTGATGCTTCCATTAGGGTCTAGTTGTTTCATGTTTCTGTTTCTTTCCCTTAAGTGTCTCTGATGGGGGCTGTGGATTAATTGTATCCATTCCTAATCATTGCCTTCACGATAATTCGGCGTTCCAGGCGGTTCTTCTGTCGCGGTTTATTTTTGTTATGGTTTGTCTTTTCGTGTTTGTATCGCTTACATTATTTTGTTTTGGGTTGACCATTTTGTTGGAAAGTAGCCGTCCTTTTTTGCTTACCGCTATTGATGTTTCCATTTGGGTCTGTTGTTTCATGTTTGTGTTACTTTCCCTTTGGTGTCTCGGATAGGAGTTGTGGGTTAATTGTATCGATTCCTGATCATTGCCTTTACTTCTATTTTGTAGCTTTTGATCATCGTTCTGTAGATGTTAACTTACCAGTTGTAAAACCGTTTGCAGGTTGTATTGCAATGCTAACATGTAGCGCTTTCAAATCTGCAGATGTTTTTAATATACTTGCTGGTGTTGCCGTCTTGGATTTCATTATTAGGATTGTGGTTGTCGTTTCAATTTTTGCCTCAGTTGTTGTGCCGGGTGTCTTTGCAATGTGTAATGAGGCTGTTCCAGGCGCTGTAATGTCTAAAGATGTCATTTCAGACGTTGTTAGTTTGTTTATAGTAGTGTCAGACTTTGTTCTTCTTGTGTGTGTAACTGTGGTTTCAGTTGTTGTTGTTGTTGCATCCGCAAAGGTTGCTTCATTTTTTGTTGTGTCAGAAGATATTGTTTTGGGGATTGTTGTTGCTACTATAGATGTAGTTTCAGCAAATTCCGTTTTTGCGTCTGTAGGTGTTGTTTCAGGCGTTGTTGCGTTTGAAGATGCGGTTTCGGGTACTTTTGTTACGTTTACAAATGTTGGTTTAGGCGTGGATGGATCTGTTGATGTAGTTTCAGCCTTTGTTGTTGCGTCTAAAGAATATGTTCCAGACATTGTTGTTGCGTCTGTTGAGGTTGTATTAGACGTTGATGCTATCTCTATTGAGGTTGTTACAGATGTAGATGTTGACTTTGTACTTGTTGTTGTAAACGTTGTTGTTGCGTCTCTACATTTTGTTCCAGTCATTGCTGAAGCATCTATATATATGGGTATAGACATTGATGCTGCCTCAGTAGTGGTTGTTAAAGATGTTGTTTGTGCATCTGCTGATGTTGTTTTAAACGTTTTTGTGGAGTACGTACGTGTTTTAGGCGTTGAGGATACTTCTGTAGGTGTTATTTCATACGATGCTGTGACGTCTTTAGATACTGTTATGATAAGTAGAAATAAAACAAGGATCAGGAATTGATACAATTAACTTACTCCACCCATTAAAGACACCAAAGGGAAAGAAATACAAACATTAAGCGACAAGACCATAATGGAAACCTAAACAAAGGAAGACCATAAGGACAGTTACTTTCCCACAAAATGGCCATATGGTCATCCAAAATAAAAAGACAAAAGTGATACACACAGTAAGTAACAAACAACAACATAAATAAATCACCACAGAAGAGCCGCCTTGGAACGGTCAGTGCAAGATTTCCACTGGGAGGGGGGGGGGGGGGGGGCTTAAATCGATTTTACGTGGCCGTCGCGATTTAGACAAATAATTTGTTCAGTCCGCATGAAGGCCTCCTAACTCATCAGTGCAACATCTCCGTGAACACAAAAATCAAAGAACCACAGAGGTGAGACAACGGTGAGGACTCGACAGCAAGAAACCACTGAAATGCTGGAGCAAAAGAAAACCAACAGTTAGACTCCGATGGGCCCGACCAGAGACAGAGCATCAGGCACCAACCAACATTACCTTGAATTCGATCTCTCTAATTCTCAATAAGCCTTTACGTTGGAGCCGTCATAGAATCTGAGGCCTGACCCACCGGCGTGCAATTAAAGAGGGAAGCAAAGTTGCCAACCGTGATTTGGTTAACTACCATGCATGCAGTCTGTCGTATAATATCCATGTTGTACCCAATCTTTTTATATCGAAGAATGATTTTACGAAATTGGGTGCTGAAGTCATTGCGGTTATATATTTTTCTGAATTTATATACTAAGTCACCATAAAATTCGGGTTCCGATAGACCTTGTTGCAGAAGAGATTTAAGTCCAATATTGAATTGTGAAATTAAATCAGAATGGCGTCTATAAAATTTTGAAAAGGCATTGCGTAGTTTATGGTACCGATAACCCTGATTAAGGAGTTTAGCCGTTAATAATTTATTACGAGTGTTGAAGTCAGTTACATGACTACACACTCTAGCAAATCGAATTAATTGCGAAATATAAACGCCATAGGATGGCGCACGAGGAACATCACCATCCAAAAAAGGAAAATTTACAATCTCAAAATCAAAGTCATCGCGTTTATCATAAATTTTGCACGAAACAAATCTATCTACAATAGACATCTACAATAGATAGATGTAAATCCAAAAATGGGGCCTCAGTATCAGAAGAATTTGCTTTATTTAACTGAAGTTCTGGGGGGTAAATCTGACTGATCAAACCATCAAAATAGGTATTATCAATATTTAATAAATCATCTAAATATCTAGAAGTGGAGCTAAAAGCTTCAATAATTTCAGATTGGTTATCAATGGAAAGCGACAAAATGAAGTCTCTTTCATAACAATACAAGAACAGATCAGCCACAAGAGGTGCGCAATGAGTACCCATCGGAATACCCACAATTTGTCTAAATAACTTAGTACCGAATCTAATATAAATATTGTCAAGTAGAAAGGTGAGGGCATCACACACTTTCTGACATGACCAAAGTGTATAATGCTCTTTAGAAGTGAAAAATGCATTTCTGACATTACATGCAAGATAGAGAGAATCTTCTCTGTGAAAATAAAAATCAATAGTGAGTTCCCTTAAGAGCAATGAAAACATTCATAAGAAGGCAGATGGGTCATACTAAGTAGTTTCGGCTAATAAAGCCTCATCAGTGACCCTGCAACGATCCGGCAAAGAAAGCCAGAGGAAACATACTGCAATTTTGCGAACCTCGAACAAGCAGCCGACCCAAAGACGGACAAAAACCAAAACGGGGCCCAAACAACAAAAAACCCGTCCAGAACACGAGTCCAAACCAACAATCCATTTCCGATCTCTCAGAATATTCACGCTGATCTCAAAGGACCAAAAGTAACATATAAACTGCACTATGGTTGATGTACGGGGAGACGTTTTACGGCCGCCACACGGCACAACACCAGCTGCAGTGAAGGCCATTCAATTAAATCATTAAGCTTTTCTTTTATAAGATTATGAGGAAGTGTAGTGTAAAGAGTGGAAAAATCGTAAGTAGACAGACTAGAAGCACGAAAATGTCTGGATTTCAGTTTATTTAAAACCTCATTCGAATTTTTTATAGACCAAAACAGATTTCTTCCTGATCTTTCAAAGACTTTATCACAATATTTAATTACATGCGTTTTAATAGCAGTAAGACAGGAAGTTAATAATTTAGAAAGTTCAGTGGTAGTGCAAGAGCTAGAATTTGCAATAAACCGTGCTTTGTAAGGTCTTTTATGAAGTTTTGGTAACCAGTATAGCGTAGGAAGCTTGTCTTGGCCTTCGTTAACACACACAGCAAACTTGGTGGCTGAAAGACAAACATGTTTATCTACTATAGCTCTCTCTTCAGCTAAAGGCTGAAGTTCAAAGGCTTAGTACCACCAAGCTCCTGCTTAAGCGTGTTAACATAGTGGAGCCGTCACACAACGACGACGTTGTTAGCGGCCTTGTCTGCAGGGGCCAAAACAAACTTCTTATGAAATTCTTGAATACCTAGTTTAAGATGACGTAAAGACGTCTTGGGCTTACGAGGTAATAAGTTAGTATTTTGAGAATAGAAAGAAATGCGTTTATTCACTAGTTTTAAAATGCTAAGTTTACAGTCCTTAAGGGCTTTATACTCAACATACTCTCGCTTACACCATCGATTACCGAATTCATTCAAGGAAGCAGCGATTTCATCTCTACATTTACTGAAATCAATTTTAGAAGGAAACCGATATTTCGGTCCTTTAGAAATTATATTCCTTATCCTAGAATCAGGAATAATTTTCAAATTGCCAGTAATTACATGACCAGCAGCAGGATAGCAATACTTTGAGTTTTTACAATCACATGAATCAGGACTATAAGTATCAATATCAAGATCTGAAACAAGTTTATTGATATTAAAAATGATAGATCTAACAGGTTTGTTATATTTATAGCAAATTATGGGTGTTTCAGTATTTTGAAAATAAGCAGGAATGGAAGAAAGCACCGATCTCTCACGGAAGATACTGGGCAAATCTATAAAATCCATACCCTTATTAATGAAGGATAGTTTGAAGAAATGGCGTTTATGATTAATTTCAGAATCAATGTAAGGACGGAGAGTATGCTGAGTATAGCCTCTAGTTAAGAGAGCCGCATCATATAACTGATGAGAACTATCGTAGAATTTATTCGCCTCGGTGTCCAGAAGACGTAAAACAGAAACGGGTAATGAACTTAAAAATGAAAGCATAGAGTGGCGTCCATGATTTAATAATATAATTGACAGTCACTTCAGTCTAGTATTGTTTCGTTTAAACGCACGTGATTTACGTTTAAAGTTCCCATTTTTCCTGGTGCCGTGAGATCTAGTTCTGCGTTTTCGACATTCCAGGAGTGAGAAAATATCAAAGTAGAAGTAAAACAAAGATCAGGAATTGATACAATTAACTTACTCCACCCATCAAAGACACCAATGGGAAAGAAATACAAACATTAAGCGACCAGACCATAATGGAAACCTAAACAAAGGAGGCCATAAGGACAGTTACTTTCCCACAAAATGGCCATATGGCCATCCAAAATTAAAAGACACAAGTGATACATACAGTAAGTAACAAACAACAACATAAATAAATCGCCACAGAAGAGCCGCCTCCGGCATTCTGGAAATATTACCCTCATGATAAATGTTGTCATTAAACCCCAGTGGAAAAGGGGTCTGTAAAAATTCAATCCATTTCAGTTCAGCTTCATGTCTTTTGATTTTTTTGACTCTAGATGTAGAATTTGCATCGTAATAAAGTTTTTCCACTGGTTGTATAACAATGTTATTTACAGAATGACCTGTACGTCGAAAGTGACGGTACAAGAAAGTGTCAGTTTTCTTAGGCTTACTCATTCTACGATAATGCTCGTTCAATCTATTTTTAAGCATGCGGTTAGTTTGACCGACGTACTGCATATTACAGTTTGCAGTACGTCATGTAATTAGATAAATTAAATCTGTAGACTGTCATGTCAAATCAGACATGTTAACTACAGAAAAGCGTCTACCGTTTACAGATGAAGTAACGGTAGACGCAGTGCTTAAATGCGTACAACATCTGCACCTCTTGGCATTGCACTTAGAAATACTAGGATACATTCCACTTCTTTTCCACGGATTAGTATTAGTATATTAGTCTTTTCCACGAAGTCTGCAGATGTTTTACTCATCGAACACGAAGTCTTTGAAAAACCTGTCATTGTATCTGCAATATATATAGTTGATATTACATGTTTTTGTTGTTGTTTAATAACAACATGTTTAATAACAACAATTTTTAAAAATGTGTCAACGGGATGGCTCAGCTCAACGGGACTATCGCGTAGGTTCTTAGTAACGTCGGCACACAACGCGACGTCGCAGTGCGTAGCCTGAGTTTAGGATACTTGTTAATTTGTTTATAGAACATTTAATTCAGGATGGTTTTTTACCTTTTTGTTTTCTTCAGTGTTAGTTATATTTCCTCTTGATGTCATTGGTAGATCTTTTAATTACAGTCGAACTTCGGTGGCTCGAACGCCTGTCGTTTGGTTTACGCTATTGATGTTTCCATAAGGGTATACTTATTTTATGTATGTGCTCCTTTACCTTTGGTGTCACTGATAGGAGCTGTGGGTTAATTGTATCGATCTCTGATCATTGCCTCCACTTCTATTGTGATATTTTTCTTGTGAAAAATGGAGTCTACCATGGGTTTGTACTAGCCCCAATGCTTTTCAGCATGATTTTTTCCTGCACTGCTCCCAGATGCTTTCCAGGATGGTTGCAATGACATGCATATTAGGTATCGATTTGATGGGAACCTTTTGAAGCTTGGAATGATGCAAGCCAATCCTTCGTGCAGACAGAAGTGCTAGATAAGTTTCTCTTTGCTCATGATATGGCAAAGGGTTGTACAACAGAAGAGAAATGCAAAAAGAAGTAGATCAAGTATGTGACTCCTGTGACAACCATGCCCTCACAATTAGCATATAGGTGCTCTATCAGCCAATACATGGCAAGACTTACAAGGAGCTCGCCATCAAAGCTAGCGGTAAAAATTAAAAAGAGAAGCGACGAGGAACTTATAAAATCAGATCCCAAATTCTTCCTGCAATATAGCTAGGGAAAGAAGTCAAAATCTGGAGTGACGACAGTAATCAAAACGGACAACAGGTAAACCGAGTCAGCAGCTCTTTTCATGACAGGTTGTCACTCAGAAAATCTTATCCTGACAAGAAAGGAGCACTATACATAAGATGGGAAATGATCAGAATAACCAACATGATAAATATTAAACTGGAAGGACAAACGCAACTAAAAATGAACAACCAAATGGGGAAGAATCAGAACCATCAACGTAACAACATATACATGATTAGAGAAAGAATCAGATCCACGAACCGGCCTCCGCCCATAGGGGTTGAAGAAATATATGGGCTGCATGATGCTTCAACGCAGAGCTGTATCCGGCCCGCACACTAGTACTGGTAAACCGCTTAGAGGATCTAAGTCTGTCCAGGAACTGCGGGGCGAGGCGGACCGTCCATGCTAATAAACCCTATTGGTTTCATTGGGCGACAGGGCTTGAGATGCCATTTCATCTCTTTGTCGGGTAAACGTCCCGCAAAATTGGAAACTACGCCACCAAAATGACATTTTTAGTGTTGATGGGGACGTTAAACCTCAAATCAAACAAAATCAAACAGATCCACAAACACAAAATAAGGTCATCTTGTCAGCATGTTGGTTTGCGGGACGCTGTAATCCTACATGTAAGAAGGATTAACTTTGAGCTACTTCGTATGCTGATTATATTAATGACCGGGTTCTTTTGAAGGTATCGCTACTCTTTAATCAAATATCTATTACTAGTTAATTAAAACATACAGTATCTCCCCTCAGGTTACATTCGCATCTTCTGTACAGAAGAGTCAAGCCAAAGACAAAATATCAAGCACCTACCACTAATAAAATAAAAATATTAAAGTTTTAGGTTATGACTGTTATCTAGTCAGAAATAGGAAGCAAAGTCATTAAACAAAACTGGGTCAAAAGTTAACCATGCTGACATAACACTTATACTGTACCCCAGTGTTTTATGGTGTTTCATGATCTTATTGAATTGATTCGGAAAATCACATTTCTTTGTAATTTTCCGAAATTTATAATTCAAATCTCTATAAAAACCCTGGTTCTGATATTCCCTGCTGCAGAAGTGTCTTTAACTTAACGTTGTATAATCACCAGAAATAGAAACTATACACTCATTTTTTTAGTTGTCACTGGCGAAACGTTTTAATGAAGTTTGAATTCCAGTTAAATAAATTATCAGCATTGGCATGTCTGATTTATCGAATAAAATGTTAAATGATAGCTACGATTTAACGGGAAGAGTCACAGGATCAAAGCAAGGGTTCAAATTTTGCTGTTCAAGTTTCCATTGAGTCAAACATTTTGTGTGCGAATGTGATTCCAGTTTTTACCAGTTATTACGCATCATCTAACATTCGGAATATTGTTTACGAAATGAAAATTTTCACAATGGTTGAAATGTTATCGAAGTTTAAATATTGGACCAAACCACCGGAAGTGAGCAAAAAGTGTGGCATTTCTGATTGCGGTATTTGTTTTTATCAATATCTAGGACACAACTGAAGATGCTAAAACGTCTGAAGGCACTTTTGGGTCGATTTTTGGCTTGAAACATTATTTTGAAAATTTCGCTGAAAAAAGCAGTTTTTGGGATTTCAACAGAATGTTTGTTTCTCGATAATTTTTAGATGTTATGTTATTTTTTTATGCCTGCTTTTCACTTGTAACCTTTACGCAAAAATTTTGATGTCAAAATTCAATTACAAACAGATTTTGTAAAAGTGAACTTTTTTACAGTTTCCCCAATCACTATTATTTTGAACACTAGATTTTCTTGAAATTGTGACCGGATTCATGTCGATAGTTAGTCAAATCCTTAATCAGTAATTTGTAACTGAATTATCCACTTGTTTTGTCAGGCGAGACAATTTAAAAGTGTATAGTTTCTATTTCCGGTCAGTATATTTTTGAATAGTTCAGAGTAAAGTCGATAAGATGCTTTCCGAGGTTTATTAGACGGATAGCCCTGTTTTAGAAGCACAGCTGTTAGAAGTAACTGTCCATATGGCCTTCCTTTGTTTGGGTTTCCATTATGGTCTGGTCGCTTAATGTTTGTATTTCTTTCCCTTTGGTGTCTTTTATGGATGGAGTAAGTTAATTGTATCAATTCCTGATCTTTGTTTTACTTCTACTTTTTATTCCGAAAAGAAAGATCATCAGCATAAGATGCAACTCTAGTAAAACGAATAAGTTGAGAAATAGGTTCTTCATATGAAGGAGAACGGTGGAAATCCCCGTTATAGAACAGAACGTTTACAATATTAAATAAAAATCAAAAATGAGTTCCTTTAAGAGCAATGAAAACATTCATAAGAAAGGAGATGGGTCATACTACGTAGTTTCGGCTAATAAAGCCTCATCAGTGACCCTGTAATGATCCGGCAAAGAAAGCCAGATGAAACATACTGCAATTTTACGAATTTCGAAGTCAGAATTATCTCTTTTGTCCATGTATAACTTTGATGAGATCATACCATTAGATACCGACAGATCCAAATCTAAATAGGGTGCTGTAGTATCCAAGGAATTACAAGGGATACATATTATCAAGCATTTGCTAAAAAAAAGATTGTCAATATTAAATAAAGTATCCAGATATATTAACGTTGCATTACCAACATCAATTACATCAACCAGAGTTTCATTACAGGTAGGCGGATGGAAGTTTTCTGTTAAAAACCCCAGATCTGCCTGGTTCATAGGATTTTATGCAAGAAAAGGTATTTTCACATTAATAAACATTTTATCAGATTCACAAGTACCCCTAACCCTACTGACTTCAAAACTAGTAATTAATTGTTAACTGCTTAACTTATTATTCAGAGTTATCCGTACCACAAACGACGCAAAGCCTTTTAAAAATTATTTCAAAATTTAATGCTCTTCTGCAACAGGGTCCATCGGTACCCAAATTTGATGGTGGCTTAGTATATAAATTCAGAAAATTATACACTTGAAATTACTTCAGCATCCAATTTCGTAAAATCATTCTTTGATATAAAAAAATGGGTACAACATAAATGTAATACGACAGACTGCATGCATGGAAGTTTATCCAATCGCGGTTGATAACTTTGCTTCTCTCTTTAATTGCACGCTGGTGGGTCAGGCCTCCGATTCTATGACGGTTCCAGCGTAAGGGCTTAATGAGAATAAGAGAGAATATAATTTTACGTAATGTTGGTTGGTGCTTGAGGCTCAATCTCTGGTCGGGCCCATCGGAGTATAACTGTTGGTTTTCTTTCGCTCCAGCATTTGTTTGTTTGTTTGATTTGAGGTTTAACGTTCCCGTCAACACTGTAAAGGACATTTTAGAGACGTGGCTTCCAATTGTGTGGGACTTTTACCCGACATTGAGATGAAATGCCATCTCAAGCCCTGTCGCCCAATGAAACCAATAGGGTTTATTAGCATGGACGGTCCGCCTCGCACCGCGGTTCCTGGACAGGCTTAGATCCTCTAAGCGGTTTACCAGTACTAGTGTGCGGGCCGGATTCAGCTCTGCGTGGAAGCTTCATGCAGCCCATATATTTCTACAAGCCCCTATGGGCGGCGGCCGTTCGCTCCAGCATTTCAGTGATTTCATGCTGCCGAGTTCTCACCGTTGTATCATACCTGTTGTTGTTTGATGTCTGTGTTTTCGGAGACGTTGCGCTGCTGAATTAGGAGGCGTTCATGAGGACTGAATAAATGTTCGGTCTAAATTGCGACGCAAGTAAGGGTATCAATTGCGGCCGCGTAAAATCGATAAAAAATCCCCCCCCCCCCCCGTGTAATTTGTTTCATTGACCATTCTAAGGCGGTTCCTCTGTCGCGGTTGTTCCGTTATGGTTTCCAGATCAGGGTTAGGGTTAGGGTAAGGTTAGGGTTAGGGTTTAAAACAAATTCCAGATCATTGCCTTCAATTCTAATTTGGTATCATGTTTGTAAATAGTACGGCGTTTGTATCAATTGTTGATTTTTCTTCAAATATTAACCTACCAGCCGTTAAAACGTTTCCAGGCTGTGCTGCAATGCTGACACGTAGCATTTTCCAATCTGCAGATGTTTTTATCAAACTTGCAGGTGTTGCCGTAAGGACTGACGTTTTCTTTATGTCGTTTGTGATTGTTGTTTCAGTAATTGTTTCCGTTGTTGTATCGGGTGCCTTTGCTATGTCTGTTGATGTAATTCCAGACGTTCTTGTGTCTAAAGATGTGACTTTAGATGTAGCTCTTGTGTGTTTAGAAAGTTCAGACGTTTTTGTTGCGTCCGTAGATGTTGTCTGAGACATTGTTTTTGCGTCTGTAGATGTTGTGACAGTAAGTTCGACGTCTGTAACGCTTGCTTCAGACGATGTTGCGTCTGTAGATGTTGTTACAGAAATTGCTGTTGTGTCTGTATATTTTGTTTCAGACTTTGATTTTGCGCCTGTAGATGTTATGTTAGTTTCTGTTGCGTCTGTAGATGTGACATCAGAGGTTGTTTTTATGTTCGTAGATGTTGTTTTAGACGTTGTTGTGTCTGTAGATGTTGTTACCGATTTTGTAGTTTCAGACGTTGTTATTGCGTCCGTAGTTATTGTTTTAGACGTTGATGCTGCTTCTGTAGAGGTCGTTACAGAAGTTGTTGATGCCTCTGTTGCAGTTGTTTCAGACGTTGATGGTGCTTCTGTAAGGGTTGTTACTGAAGATGTTGTTGTCTCTGTAGTTGTTGTTGTTGTTGTTGAGGCTGTTGTTGCGTCTGATGATGTTGTTTTAGACGTTGTTGCTCCTGCAGATGTAGTCTTGGATGTTGTTATTACGATCGTAGATGCTGTTCGTGCGGATGTTGTACTCACTGGACAAGGAGTCTGTGAAAAACCTGTCATGTATGTATCTGTATAAAAGAAAGAAAGAAAATAAATCTTGTTCATGATCTGTTTATCTGTTATTTTTCTCATTCAACTTTTTGATAGACTACAACTTTTGTATACAGTATTATCCGTTTCTTTGAGCAATCATTTTTTTTTTAATTCTTAGGCTGAAATCGTAGCAACAGATTCCAGATATGTAGGTTTTCGTTTGGTAACATGGGCCAGGTTAGATGGGAATATTTTCTTCTGCGAAATATTTTAATTCTGGGAAAGAGCACATAGGTAATATAGAAATTTGAGTAGTATCTTGACATGAATGTAAAACAAATTTAAACAAATAGCATACCAGACATTGCACTTACCTGGACAATGCCTTCCAATAAACATCATTCCCATTGAAATAGGATAATAGTCATCACAAGAGTGAAGCATGCACCTTCTACCAGCAATATCAAACGTTGCAGCTCTGCAACCCAAGGTGTCTAAGCAAATATCTAAACAATACTCCAAATGAGGTATTCCTTTATGTACACCTATTTGGCTGCAACTTCCTACTCCCTCCAACGCTGAAATCCGATAAAGTGGGCAATCTGAAACACGTTGATAAGAATTAACAGGAAACAAAAAATGAGTTGAGGTCTAGAGGAAAGATACATTTATCACGATTTTGCAACATGGTTATCGGAAGCCGAATTTCATGATGACATAAATTCAGAAAATATATACTTTCAATGACATCGGTTCTCAATTTGATAAAATCATTCTTCGTGTTAGAATTAGGGTTAGGGTTATCACGAGTGGCATATTTCTAAAATGCCAGATTTTTATATTTTCCCGCTTCTTGATTGTCGAAAGCGTAAAACTAGATCGCGCGGAACAAGAAAAATGACAACAAAAAAGGTAAATTATGCGCTTTTAAAAATGATAATAATAAATAATAATAAGCTGAAGTGAATGTCCATAACATTGTCTAATCAGGGATGCCACTTAATGCTTGCATTTCTAAGTTCATTACCCATTTCACTTTTACGTTTTCTGGATACAGACGCGAATAAATTCTACGATAGTCCTAATAAGTTATATGATGCTGCTCTTTTAACAAAAGATATATTCAGCATACTCTTCGTCCTTTCATCGATTATGAAATTAATAACAAACGTCATTACATCTTTCATTAATAAGGGTTTGGATTTTATAGAATTACCCAGTATCTTCTGAGACAGTTTGGTGATTTCATCCATTCCTGCTTGTTTTCAAAATACTAAAACACACATTGCTATACTTCAACAAACTTTTTAACTGCTTTTTACTTCCACAAACTTGTTATTGATCTTGATATTGATACCAACACTCCTGATACCTGAGATTGTAAAAACTCAGTGTATTGCTGCCCTGCTGCTTGTTATATAATTACTGGCAATTAAAAATATTCCTGATTCTGGGATCCGAAATATAATTGCTAAAAGGCCAAAATATCTATTTCCTGTTTAAATTGATTTCAAGTGTAGCTGTACATAAGTTTAGAGAAGAAATCGCTGCTGCATTTTACGAATTTTGTAAACGATGGTGTAAACAAGAGTATGTTTAGAATAAACCCCTTAAAAAATGGAAACGTAGCATTCTGAAACTAGTGCAGAAACGCACCTCTTTGTACTCTCAAAATACCAACTTATTATATCCTAAACCTATGACGTCACCTTAATCGAGGTGTTCAAGATTTTATAAGAAGTTTGTTTTGGCTCCAGCAGACAGGCCGCTTGCAATGTCGTCGTACTTTGACGGCTACACTATGTTAACATTCTTCAGCGAAAAGCTTGGTGGTTCTTAGACCTATGAACTGCAGCATTTGGCTGTAGAGAGGGCTGTTGTAACAATGTATTACGAGTGTTGAAGTCAGTTACATGACAAGACACTCTGGCAAATCGAATTAATTGCGAAATATAATCGCCGAACGAGGAACATCACCATCCAAGAAAGGAACATTTATCATGTCATAATCAAAATGATCGCATTTATCATAAACTTCGCCAGATACAAATCCATGTTCTATGGAGAGGTGACAATACAAAAACAGGGCAACTGTATCAGCAGAATTTGCTTTATTCAACTGAAGTTCTGTGTGTGTGTGTGTGTGGGGGGGGGGGGGTAAATTTGACTGATCAAACCATCGCAATAGGTATTGTCAGTATTAAAGAAATCATCCAAATATCTAGAAGTTGAGATAAAATAAAAGTGGAGGCAAAGATCAGGAGTCGATACAATCAATCAATAAAGGCTCGTGATGGGTTGTTGACGGCTGGACTTCTTGGTCGGGATTGTCGGTGTCGTAGGCTGCGCGGGGCCATTTCAGGGTTTTATAGACGTCATTTTGATTAATTTTCAAAATTCAATTTTGGACTTAAATCTCTTCTGCAACAGGGTCTGTAGGAGCCCGAATTTTATGGTGACTTGGTGTGCGAATTCAGAAAAATAAATGACCGCAATGGCTTTCGCACCCAGTTTCGTAAAATCGGTCTTCGATTAAAAAAGATATAACGATATAACGTCGGGCTGCGCGCATGGAGGTTGCCCAGGTCACGGTTGGCGGCTTTAGGGACGTCATTCTGATTTAATTTCAAAATTCGATGTTGGCCTTAAATCTCTTCTGCAGCAGGGTCTATCGGAACCCGAATTTTATGGTGACTTGTACAAATTCGGAAGGATATATGGCCGAAATGACTTCGGCACCCGGTTTCGTGGGGTCATTCTTCGATATAAAAAGATTGGATGCAATATGGTTGTTTACGACGGACTGCGTGCGTGGCTGTTGGCCCGGTCGCAGTTGGCGGCTTTGCTTCCCTCTTTGGTTGCGGGCCGAGGGGTCGGGCCTCGGGTTCTGTGGCGGTTGCGGTGTGAAGGCTTATTGAAAATTAGAGATATCTAATTCGGGATATGTGGGCTGGTGCCTAGTGCTCTGTCTCTGGTCGGATCCGTCGGGGTCTGGCTGTTGGTTTTCTTTTGCTCCGGCGTTTCGGTGGTTTCTTGCTATCGTGTCCTCTCCTGTGTTTCGTCAATGTGGCTGTTTGGTTGTTTGTGTTCGCAGGGATGTTGCGCTGTTGGATTGGGAGGACCTTCATGTGGACTGAATAAATTATTTGTCTAAATCGCGATAGAAATAAGGGCGAGGATTCTGGCCACGTAAAATCGATTTAAGCCCCCCAGTTGAATTCGTTTCCGCTGACCGTTCCAAGGCGGTTCTACTGTTGCGATTTTTTTTTGTTATGGTTTGTGTCGCTTGTGTTATTTTATTTAGGATAGCCTATTGGCCATTTTGTGGGAAAGTAACTGTCCTTTTGGCTTTCCGCTGTTGGTGTTTCTATAGGTCTATTGTTGAATGTTTGTGTTTCTTTCCCTTTGGTGTCTCTGATGGGAGCTGTGGGTTGATTGTATCGATTCCTGATCATTGCCTTTACTTCTATTTTACTGCCCTCTTTGGTTGCACGCCGTTGGGTCAGGCCGTTGATTCTACGGTATTTCCAGCGTATAGGCTTATGGTGGGGCCCATTGGAGTCTAACTGTTGGTTTGCTTTTGCTCCAGGTGTTTCTGTTGTTTCTTGCTGTCGAGTCCTCACCGTTGTTTTATCTATGTTGTTGTTTGATTTTTGTGTTCACGGAGATGTTACACTGATTAGATAGGAGGCCTTCATGCGGGCTGAACAAATTGTTTGTCTCAATCGCGACGGGAGTAAGGGTGAGGATTGTGGCCACATAAAATCGATTTAAGCCCTCCTGGTTTAGTTCGTGTTTGTGTTTCTTTCCCTTTTGTGTTTCTGATGGAGGCTGTGGGTTAATTGTATCGAATCCTGATCATTGCCTTTACATCTATTATGTTGGTTGGTACCTTATGCTCTGTCTTTGGTCGGGCCTATCGGACTCCAGCATTTCAGTGTGGTTTTCTTTTTGCTGTCGAGTCCTCACCGTTGTTTCACCTCTGTGGTTGATCGATCTTTGTGTTCACGGAGATGTTGCAGTGATGTGTTAGGAGACCTTCATGTGGACTGAACAAATTATTTGTCTTAATCGCAACGTAAGTAAGGGCGAGGATTGTGGCCACGTAAAATTGATTTAAGACCCCGAATGAAATTCGTTTCATCGTTCCAAGGCGGTTCTTTTGTCGCGGTTTATTTTTGGCATAGTTTGTCTTTGGTTTTTTGTGTCGCTTACATTATATTATTTCGGATAGCCTATTGGCCATTTTGTGGGAAAGTAACTGTCCTTTTGGCTTTCCGATTTTGATGTTTCCAATAGGGGCTGTTGTTTCATGTTTATGTTTCTTTCCCTTTGGTGTCACTCATGGGAGCTGTGGGTTAATTGTATCAATTCCTGAACATTGCCTTCACTTCTATTTTTCAATGATTTTATAAGATTGGTTTTCCACGGAAAGGGACATCATGAAGTCTGTTTCATAAAAAAACAAGAACAAATCAACCACAAGGGATACGCAATGTTTACCCATCGGAATACCCACTACTTGTCTAAATAACTTAGTACCAAATCTTATGTAAATATTGTCAAGTTTTGAGCCTATTGTGGAATTTTGAGGATGTTTGAGGGACACGTATGAGTGCAAATTGGCACAATCTTGCAAAGTAGAAGTAAAACAAAGATCAGGAATCGATACAATTAACTTACTCCACCCATCAAAGACACCAAAGGGAAAGAAACACAAACATTAAGCGACCAGACCATAATGGAAACCCAAACAAAGGAAGGCCATAAGGACAGTTACTTTCCCATAAAATGGCCATATGGCCATCCAAAATAAAAAGACACAAGCGATACACACAGTAAGCAACAGACAACACCATAAATAAACCGTCACAGAAGAACCGCCTTGGAATGGTCAGTGGAAGTCTGGCCTTCGAACACTCGTACATTCCACAATTTTCAGTTCTACAGTTTATTCTTAACTTCAAAAGGATAAGCTTTTCTATAGACTGTATACCTGCGAAAGAAAATAAGAGCTAGAAAACTGTTACTTTACCTCCGATGTTTACGAAATTTCAATTTTGACCCTAAAATTCGGAGGCAGTTACCAGTTACGAAAATCGCAGTCACTCAAAACTTACATATTGTCTGTACCTACCGTCACTTGGAGATTTTCTAAACGTCATGCTCTCACAAGCCACTTGCACTATTGAACAATCATACAAACGGCAGTTCTCTATTGTAGGTACGAAGTTAGCGAGGACACAGTCGTTCGTTAATGTGCACATGTCACTGCAGCTCTCTGCGTCATGTACTGATAGTTCACTGAAACGGTCCTGGCACTGAGATCCTCTTTCACAGTTCATGCAGGTTTGTGTGTAGTTCCTTTCTTCTTCTTCAAATGAGAAATAGGTAATGTTTTCAATATCATTAAATGCGAAACTTAAAGGGTAACCTTTTATTATTGTCTGTATGCTGTTGATAAACAGGCAATGGTATCACATTCATATTGATCGTCAAATGGTTATAAGCTGTTCTTCTGTGGCGTTCTATTTTTGTTATGGTTTGTCTTTGAGTGTGTGTATCGCTTTATTTTTTTGGTTTGGATAACCGAATGGATAGCCAATGTGGGTTACTTGTATCGACTCCTTTAGGCTTTCCGCTATAATTGATGTCACTCAGTTTCCATTAGGGTCTAGTTATTTAAGGTTTAGTGTCTCTGATGGGTGTCATGGGTTAATTGTATCGATTCCTAGTCATTGCCTTGGCTTCTATTTTTGTTACAATTTTGTGGGACTTTCATACGAAATATATCGACCAATATTAACCAAGCGGGTTAATATGTAGGGACGGCACGACTGGAATATTTTTGCCTAGGCAGGCTAAGACCATCTAAGCGGTTTAATAGTACTCATGTGCATTGGGCTTCCGCTCTGCGCGTGGAAGCATCTTGCAGCCAAATCTATTTCTTCAAGCCCCGAAAGTCGAGACCCTTTGCAGTAAATTAGTTTAAGGGAGAAATTGCTGCTGCCTTGAATGAATTCAAACTCGATCGTGTAACCGAGAATATGTTGAATAAAAAGCATAGGTTATCCAGTTCGTTTAGGCGCCATGGTCACGCGTAAACCAGAATCATTTGTATAGAAAGATATCGGAATACAAATGTTAAACTTTATTTCAATTAGCATGTTCACTGATCTATAGAAGTTTTTCAAAAACTGATATTTTATGTAATTTTCAAAGCTTAAAAGAAAGAGGTGAAAATGTCCTTGACTACTTGGCTAGTTTATGAGCTACCAATGTAAAATAAAAGTATAGGGTGTACAAAATCTGGGCGATTTCTGACGTAATTTACAAGCGACGTTTGTAAAATATTCTGTTAACGTTTCTCATGTTTGTAGAAGCTGTAACATACTCTAACGAGTACCCACAATCTATGTTTTTGGGCAAAAATAAGGCACATAATGAATACCCCCGTAAACCCCACTTTTCTCTATATAAAGTGGGGCTTAGGGGGTCTTCGTTTCACGGACTTGTTATCGTGATGCTTATTTCTGTCACAAACATAGACTGATGATTATATATTTTTCATATACCTTTATTGCAGATCAGGTCAATTATAATAGAATTTTCCTTCACATGGACATGTTCCGAACTTGTTATTGTGCAGTTATAAAATCTACACTGTCCCTGGTAGTAAACAGTCGCTAGGCAGACCTCTATATCCAGACAAGCAGGCACACAATCATGGTAGCTAGATACACCATACAGCCCTGAGACTGGTATCTCACATAATGCAGTTCTAGTTAAATTATTAAACACCCTTAACGTAAATCGATCGCATTCTGAAACAAAAATATATTCAAATTAATGAATTGTTTACATTGTGCAGACATGGATTATACGCTTCATTTGCTAATGGTCACACCTGCATATCGGGACTTGCAGAAATAGATTTGGCTGCAAGATTTCCCCGCACAGACCTGAAACCAACCAAACATTCGAGTACTGGTATCCGCTCTATCGACCTGAGCCTGTACAGGAAAAATAGTGCAAATCTGACCGTATCTACATCTGTCTATCAATAAACCAGAAGTTACTCAGTATAGAATCGTACCGATCGGAACGGAAATATTTTAGCAAATCTGAATCTCCATGTCACCCCAATGACCTACATCAAATATCAGCTAAATCTGGCCATTGGTTCGGGAGGAGATGTCGTTTGGATAATCTTAATATGGGCGCTTTTGGTTTCGGAAATGAATAATATTGCCAAATCAGAATCCCTATATAAAGTAGAAGTAAATATCAAAACGGAACATTTTTTTTTTGCGAATCAGGATCTTTATGTCATCATGATGCCCCATTAGTTTTCAGCTCAGTCCGACCACTGGTTCGGGAGAAGATTATAAGAATCTTATATGGGTGTGAGGAGTGGATTAAAAAATCCGTCCCAAGGGTCACTGTTCGGCATCACGAGTAATGCCGTACAGTGATCCCGAGGGACGGATTTTTCTATCCACTCCTCAAACCCATATAGGATTCTTTTTCTTGCACACCTTCCATTCCTTAGCTCGGGTTTTAATGCTGCAATCAGTTCGGTTACCGACGTCCGCCATATTGTGATGACACTACAATAATGTTTAGTGACGTCACGTAACCTGCCGTGACGTCAAACTTAACGAGGGCGCATACAAGGTCGTATTCAACCAGGGCATTTGTCAAACACGCGATTATATTCGATTTTGGGTCGGAATACCAGGGTCAGAACATAAATTTCCATCCCAGGAGGAGTAAAAGGTCCGCAATTTTAGATATCAAAACGAAATAATTTTAGCAAATCTGAATTTCCATGTTACCCTGGCGCCCCAATCAGTTTCAGCTCAATCCGACGTTTGGTTTGGGAGTAAATTAGGTGATAACAGTACTGACAATTGTCATTTGGGAAGGTAAATTGGAGGTTTTATGGTCGGAAATTTCGTTTTACGGTGACGCGTTAGCGGAGCCGAAAAACGTAATTTGCGACCGTAAAATCTACGATTTACCTCCCCAAATGACAATTTTCAATACCGTTATCCCCATTCTAATGCACGTATTCGATTGTTAAGTTAAAAATTGTAATATTTTGCACAAGGCGGCAAGCGCGACGACTCCCGGCTGAGTAAAACCAAACGCCAGCCAATGAAAAGCGAGGTTACATGATGACGCCGGGTTTCCGACCTAATATCGCAGGATATACTGTCGCAAAGTTTTCACGTTATTCAATCAAACGTCGTGTTACAAACCGAAGAGCATTTGACTGTCATTTGAATTTTAAGATGGTATTACCAAACATGAATCTCAATATCATCCCGATGCTTTACATCCAGTTTCATCTCAATCCGACCATTGATTCGGAATGGAATGATTTTAGCTGATCTGAATCTCCATGCTACCTTGATGCATTCTATCAATTTTAGCTCAATTTGAAGTTTGGTTCGGTTGGAGATGTTGTTTAAAGTTTGAAGATGGTCGCAATGGTGGCCATTTTGGACATCGGTATGAAGCGCTTACAGCAAATCTGAATCTCTTTATCACCCCTATGCTTCTCATTATTTTCAACTTAATCAGACCTTTGGTTCTGGCATAGACGTCGTTGGAAGAATTTCAAGATGGCCGTTTTAAAAACCGTAACGGAAGAAGTGTTGGAAGTTTGAAATTCTACATGTATGTCATCCCGATGCATCATTTGTCTACGAAGTATCAGCTAAATCCTACTTCCGGTTGTGGAGAAAATATCGAAAATGGCCGGATCAAAATTAAGAGATACAAGAAGTACATACATGCAAAATGACAATCATACTAGGTGGATCATCCCCCTCCCCCCAGATTCCTACCCCGCCATCCCGGTAGCTCATTACGATAACACACCTGTGGAGCATTTTACATATTTCCAAAATAGCTACTTTTCTGATGAAAATCCGTGATATATTTCATAAATTAACTGCAAACATAGGTAGTGGGTGCTCGTTAGAACCGCCTCGATGCAGTGGTTCATTTCACGGACTTGTTCACGTGATGTTGAGCTACAGACCGTTCTATGGCGGCGGTTCTGGAGCTGTTCTGTCAGCGTTGCTTTGTTGTACAGTACAAATCCGCTATTAAGGCCACGCGAAGTGAAACAGAAGTAAAGGCAATGATCAGGAATCTATACTGTAACAATTTACCCATAGCTCCGATCAGACACAAAAAGGAAAACAGAAACACATGAAAAAAAAAAAAAAAAAAAAAACTAGAGCTGCCGCCTAACGGGCGCCAATTATACCCCCGCATGCGTTGTCAGACAAATTTTTACAAGTATTTGACCTTGAGGAAGGTCAACGTAAAGGTCAAGGTCAGGTTTGTGTATATCAATCTTAAGTACTAGTGGCAAGGTGTGTGGTGTGTGAATATTAAAGAAATCGGTCAAAGAATAAGGAAGTTATGAGCAATGTTAAAGTTTTTTGTAACGGACCAACGACGACAGACGACGACAAGCTGACTCCTATATACCCCCTTCAAACTTCGTTTGCGGGGATATAAAAAAATAGACCCCAATTAAAACAGCAATAGCGGAAAGCAAACGGATAGCTATTTTCCCATACGATTGGCCAATTGCTATCCAAACCGAAGTAAATACAATCGACACACACACAGTGACTCAAAGACAAACCATAACAATAACCAGTGCTTCAGCTGAAGTGCACGACCCACCGGATGGTTTTAGCTTTATGAGTGTTACCATATATGGGTATGGCGGCCATTTTGGTCATGTTACCTGAACCTAAAACGGTTCCCCCAATAAACGCGCCTTATCGTAAGGAGCAAAAATATATCTTATACTTTAGTACTGTATTCTGAATCGTTTGCAGGATAAAATGCATTCTCACTTTTCCAATACAAAAGGATATGTGTTAAAGTTTGATCTAGGCATAAAGAAGGTCAAGGTCAACCCAGGGTCACCAGTTTAGCAATTAATGATGGGCCTACGTCCCAGATGCTTTTTATCAAGTTTCGTGGAAATCTGCCCAGTGGTTCTGGAGAAGACTATTTTTGAAGGGGTTTTACCATATATGGCTTGGCGGCCATTTTGGTCATGTGACCTGGACCCCATGAGCAAATTTTGGTTTCCCCCATCCCATAGAGGCTCCATATGAAATTTGACTTCAATCGGCCCAACGGTTTCCGAGAAGAAGCAGTTCGAAAATTTTCATTTTTCGCCTCCGCGAGGCTATACTAAATGGAATGTAATATTTCGCAAGTTCATTGGTTAGATCTCATTGATATCTATCAGTACGCCAAAAATTGTTTAAATATTCCAAGCGGTTAAGTCACTATCGCCAATTTTCACAAACGGGTTACGGACAGACAGACAGACAAACCATATATGGCTTGGCGGCCATTTTGGTCATGTGACCTGGACACCATGAGCAAATTTTGGTTTCCCCCATCCCATAGAGGCTCCATATGAAATTTGACTTCAATCGGCCCAACGGTTTCCGAGGAGAAGCAGTTCGAAAATGTTCACATTTTTCGCCTAGGCGAGGCTATACTAAATGGGATGTAATATTTCGCAAGTTCATTGGTTAGATCTCATTGATATCTATCAGTATGCCAAAAATTGTTTAAATATTCCAAGCGGTTAAGTCACTATCACCAATTTTCACAAAAGGGTTACGGACGGACAGACAGACTGACAGACTAACAGAATGACCGATTGACCGAATGACAGAATGACACGGTGATTTTAGGGCACTCTTAGAAACTCAACCGACTTCAGTCGGTCAATTTTTCTGTGGGTCGTGCAATTAACCGCGACAGAAGAACTGCCTTGGAACGGTCAGTGAATCTTCGCCCTAGGTGATGTTCCCATCAATAAACATTAAATATTCGGTTTGCATAATGATTTCATAATGGAATCAATGCATCAACAAAGAGACATAAATCAGATTCAAAAGCTGAGATGAAGCAAAGATGAGGGCTGCTAGCCGATCCCACTTACACTGTTGGCAAGAGCTAAAACATCATTAGTTAAACCACTGAAATGCTGGGGCAGAAGAAAACCAACAATTAGACTCCGACAGGCCCAACCATCAGACACCAACGAACATTACATAAAATTAACATTACATAAAATTACAAAAATAGAAGTGAAAGCAATGACCAGGTGTCTATACACTCATCCCACAGCAGCCAACAGAGACACCAAAAGATAAGAAACACAAACATGAAGCAACCAGACCCTAATGGAAACATCAATAGCGGAAAGCCAAAAGGACAGTTACTTTTCCACAAAATGGCCAATTGGCTATCCAAAACAAAATAATATAAGCGATACACACACACTCAAAGACAAACTATTACAAAAATAAACCGCGACAGAAGAACCGCCCTGGAACGTTCGGCGAAACGAATTCCACCGGGGTGGGGTTAAATCGATTTTACGTGGCCACAGTTCTCGGCCGTTACTTCCGTCGCGGTTTAGACAAATAATTTGTTCAGTCCGCATGAAGAAAAGAGGTGAAGACAGTGATCAGTAATCGATACAATTAGCCCACAGCTCCCGCATGAGACACCAAAGGGGGCGAAACATTAACATGAAACAACAAACCCTAATGGAAACATCAATAACGGAAAGCTAAAAGGACATTAACTTTTCCACAAAATGGCCAGTTGGCTATCCAAACCTCCCAACTCATCGCTGCAAAATATCCGTGAACCCACAGAGATAAAGTGAGTGAGTGTTTGCGTTTTACGTCCCACCAACAGCTAAGGTCATACGGAGACGGGACCTCGGTTAAGAGACTCATCCGAAAGTCTGGAGAAGCCCGGGATCGAACCTGCGATCCCTGGTTTACAAGGCGAGTAGCGTAACCACTGCACCACGGAGGCTTCTATAAACAAAGATAAAACAACGATGGGGACTCGACGGCAAGAAACCACTGACTTAAAAGAAGATCTCAGTAAAATCGATGCATGGGCTGACAAGTCTCATCATTTAACCCAAACAAGAGAGAATCAATGACACTAACACGAAAAACTAACACACCTTTCCATCCACCTGTAACTATGAAAAACCAAAATATTTAGCAAAAAAGAAGTGAAGGCAATGATCAGGAATCGATGTTATTAAGCCAGAGCTCCCATAAGAGACGCCAAAGGGAAAGGAACACAAACATGAAAACACAAACCCTAATGGAAACATGAATTGGACGAAAGGCAAAAGAACAGTTACGTTCCCACAAAATTGCAAATTGCCTATCCAAAACAAAATAATATAAGCGCTACAAACTCTCACAGACAAATCATAACAAAAATAAAACGCGACAGAAGAACCGCCTTGGAACGGTCAGTGAAACGAATTTCACTGGGGGGCTTAAATCGATTTTACGTCACAATCCTCGCCTTACTTCCGTCGCGATTTGGACAAACAATTTGTTCAGTCCGCATGAAGGCCTCCTTACTCATCAGTGCAACATCTCCGTGAACACAAAAATCAAACAACCACAGAAATGTAACAACAGTGAGGACTCGACAGCAAGAAACCACTGAAATTCTGGAGCAAAAGAAAACCAACAGTTAGACTCCGATGGGCCCGTTTGGCGGTTTGGCGGTGAATTCATATTATTAGAAAACTTAAATTGCAGACAATATATACAGCTTTAATACGATCTTTCTTAGAATATGCTGACATATTATGGTGCAATATAACTAGGTACCAAGAAGACGAGCTAGAACAAAGTGCAGCTTGAGGCTGCTAAAGTATTTACCGGAACTACTTCACTTGCCTCAATTCAGAATTTATCTACAGAAGCGAGATGGGACATGCTTATTGTGAGATGCCAACAGCCAATTTGTTCGATAGGATGATTCATAATATGGCAGCACCTCCATTAATAACATTAGTGCCAACTCTTATTGTTGAACTATCAAGATATTCCTTACGAAACATAGGCCAATTCCAAACAGTTGATACAAAATCACGGTTATACTATAACACTTTTTTACCGACATTTGTTCGCGAATGGAACTCTTTGGATGACACTGTGCATTATTCTCAGTCGGTCGCTTCTTTTAAAATAAATTTATCATACCGTTCTGTTATACCTAACTGTTGCCTTTCTCGAACTCGTTAAGGCCCAGTTTGGACCCGAAGCTTAGAACAAACTTAGCAGCCTAAATTACCGTCTCTTTACTAAACCTATTGTGGACAGCAAATTTTGCAACAGTGGCGAAATAGAGGATGCGAACCATTATTTGTTTTTCTCTGTCCTCAATATGCACGCTATCTAGTTGCTGTGGTGGAGTATGTATGAGGCATTGTAACCCGACACCAACTATTTTACTGTTTGGCGATGATACGCTTAGCGAGGAAGCCAGTACTATAATATTCAAGGTTGCATTATGCATACCAAGCGGTTTGTCAGAACTACGTTGGCAAAACCTTGCCCAATAGTGTACGAAACTCGAAAAAATAATGACACAGATAATGACAACATAGTGCTAGATATATCGTGCTATCAATATTTGTTCTTTCTCTCTTTCTTTCTTCCTTTCTGTCACATAGTATCCGCATTCCGCTTACATTGACAACTCGCACAAAACTTGAGTTAACTTGGCAGTTATTAAAACACAATGTTTTATGTAAGTTAAACCTTGTTTTTTTATTCAAAACAACATTAAAATTACAAAATACGAACGGACAAAATATAGCATTATGTTTAAAACATTTTAAGAAATCATTGCTTGTCTAGCAGTAGATAAGAATTACTTTGAAGCAGATCATACAAGTCATACATTTTCTTCCCAATCCCATTCAGATATAATTGCACTTATCCAATGATATTGTGCTTATATGCTTTTGTTATTATATTTGAATGAAAATGGGTTTAAATAAAAAAATTCGAATGAGGTTAGTATATAAATTCAGAAAAATATATAACCGCAATGACTTCAGCACCCAATTTCGTAAAATCATTCTTCGATATAAAAAGATTGGGTACAACATGGATATTATACGACAGACTGCATGCATGGTAGTTAACCCAATCACGGTTGGCAACTTTGCTTCCCTCTTTAATTGCACGCCGGTGGGTCAGGCCTCAGATTCTATGACGGCTCCAACGTAAAGGCTTATTGAAAATTAGAGAGATAATGTTGGTTGGTGCCTGATGCTCTGTCTCTGGTCGGGCTCATCGGAGTCTAACTGTTGGTTTTCTTTTGCTCCAGCATTTCAGTGGTTTGTTGCTGTCGAGTCCTCACCGTTGTCTCACCTCTGTGGTTCTTTGATTTTTGTGTTCACGGAGATGTTGCACTGATGAGTTAGGAGGCCCCCCGGTGGAAATCTTCCACTGACCGTTCCAAGGCGGCTCTTCTGTGGCGATTTATTTATGTTGTTGTTTGTTGCTTGCTGTGTGTATCACTTGTGTCTTTTGGTTTTGGATGACCATATGGCCATTTTGTGGGAAAGTAACTGTCCTTATGGCCTTCCTTTGTTTAGGTTTCCATTATGGTCTGGTCGCTTAATGTTTGTATTTCTTTCCCTTCGGTGTCTTTTATGGGTGGAGTAAGTTAATTGTATCAATTCCTGATCTTTGTTTTACTTCTACTTTAAATAAATTGAAATCCAGACATTTTCGTGCTCAAGTCTGTCTACTTACGATTTTTCCACTCTTTACACTACACTTCCTCATAATCTTATAAAAGAAAAGCTTAATGATTTAATTGAATGGGCTTTTCACAGAGAAGATTCTCTCTATCTTGCATGTAATGTCAGAAATGCATTTTTCACTTCTAAAGAGCATAAGAATTATACACTTTGGTAATGTCAGAAAGTGTGTGATGCCCTCACCTATATACTTGACAATATTTATATTAGATTCGGTACTAAGTTATTTAGACAAATTGTGGGTATTCCGATGGGTACGAATTGCGCACCTCTTGTGGCTGATCTGTTCTTGTATTGTTATGAAAGAGAATTCATGTTGTCGCTTTTCATTGATAACCAATCTGAAATTATTGAAGCTTTTAGCTCCACTTCTAGATATTTAGATGATTTATTAAATATTGATAATACCTATTTCGATGGTTTGATCAGTCAGATTTACCCACCAGAACTTCAATTAAATAAAGCAAATTCTTCTGATACCGAGGCCCCGTTTTTTTAGAGAGATAATGTTGGTTGGTGCCTGATGCTCTGTCTCTGGTCGGGCTCATCGGAGTCTAACTGTTGGTTTTCTTTTGCTCCAGCATTTCAGTGGTTTCTTGCTGTCGAGTCCTCACCGTTGTCTCACCTCTGTGGTTCTTTGATTTCTGTGTTCACGGAGATGTTGCACTGATGAGTTAGGAGGCCTTCATGCGGACTGAACAAATTATTTGTCTAAATCGCGACGGAAGTAAGGGCGAGGATTGTGGCCACGTAAAATCGATTTAAGCCCCCCAGTGGAAATCTTCCACTGACCGTTCCAAGGCGGCTCTTCTGTGGCGATTTATTTATGTTGTTGTTTGTTACTTACTGTGTGTGTCGCTTGTGTCTTTTAATTTTGGATGGCCATATGGCCATTTTGTGGGAAAGTAACTGTCCATATGGCCTTCCTTTGTTTAGGTTTCCATTATGGTCTGGTCGCTTAATGTTTGTATTTCTTTCCCTTTGGTGTCTTTTATGGATGGAGTAAGTTAATTGTATCAATTCCTGATCTTTGTTTTACTTCTACTTTACATCTATCTATTGTAGATGGGTTTGTTTCGTGCAAAATTTATGATAAACGCGATGACTCTTGATTTTGAGATTGTAAATTTTCCTTTTTTGGATGGTGATGTTCCTCGTGCGCCATCCTATGGCGTTTATATTTCGCAATTAATTCGATTTGCTAGAGTGTGTAGTCATGTAACTGACTTCAACACTCGTAATAAATTATTAACGGCTAAACTCCTTAATCAGGGTTATCGGTACCATAAACTACGCAAAGCCTTTTCAAAATTTTATAGACGCCATTCTGATTTAATTTCAAAATTCAATATTGGACTTAAATCTCTTCTGCAACAAGGTCTATCGGAACCCGAATTTTATGGTGACTTAGTTTATAAATTCAGAAAAATATATAACCGCAATGACTTCAGCACCCAATTTCGTAAAATCATTCTTCGATATAAAAAGATTGGGTACAACATGGATATTATACGACAGACTGCATGCATGGTAGTTAACCCAATCACGGTTGGCAACTTTGCTTCCCTCTTTAATTGCACGCCGGTGGGTCAGGCCTCAGATTCTATGACGGCTCCAACGTAAAGGCTTATTGAGAATTAGAGAGATCTAATTCAAGGTAATGTTGGTTGGTGCCTGATGCTCTGTCTCTGGTTGGGCCCATCGGAGTCTAACTGTTGGTTTTCTTTTGCTCCAGCATTTCAGTGGTTTCTTGCTGTCGAGTCCTCACCGTTGTCTCACCTCTGTGGTTCTTTGATTTTTGTGTTCACGGAGATGTTGCACTGATGAGTTAGGAGGCCTTCATGCGGACTGAACAAATTATTTGTCTAAATCGCGACGGAAGTAAGGGCGAGGATTGTGGCCACGTAAAATCGATTTAAGCCCCCCAGTGGAAATCTTCCACTGACCGTTCCAATGCGGCTCTTCTGTGGCGATTTATTTATGTTGTTGTTTGTTACTTAGTGTGTGTATCACTTGTGTCTTTTAATTTTGGATGGCCATATGGCCATTTTGTGGGAAAGTAACTGTCCTTATGGCCTTCTTTTGTTTAGGTTTCCATTATGGTCTGGTCGCTTAATGTTTGTATTTCTTTCCCTTTGGTGTCTTTTATGGGTGGAGTAAGTTAATTGTATCAATTCCTGATCTTTGTTTTACTTCTACTTCAACACTCGTAATAAATTATTAACGGCTAAACTCCTTAATCAGGGTTATCGGTACCATAAACTACGCAAAGCATTTTCAAAATTTTAAAGACGCCATTCTGATTTAATTTCAAAATTCAATATTGGGCTTAAATCTCTTCTGCAACAAGGTCTATCGGAACCCGAATTTTATGGTGACTTAGTATACAAATTCAGAAAAATATATAACCGCAATGACTTCAGCACCCAATTTCGTAAAATCATTCTTCGATATAAAAAGATTGGGTACAACATGGATGTTATACGACAGACTGCATGCATGGTAGTAAACCCAATCACGGTTGGCAACTTTGCTTCCCTCTTTAATTGCACGCCGGTGGGTCAGGCCTCAGATTCTATGACGGCTCCAACGTAAAGGCTTATTGAGAATTAGAGAGATCTAATTCTTGGTAATGTTGGTTGGTGCCTGATGCTCTGTCTTTGGTCGGGCCCATCGGAGTCTAACTGTTGGTTTTCTTTTGCTCCAGCATTTCAGTGGTTTCTTGCTGTCGAGTCCTCACCGTTGTCTCACCTCTGTGGTTCTTTGATTTTTTGTGTTCACGGAGATGTTGCACTGATGAGTTAGGAGGTGTTACATGTGGGTTTACGGCGTCCCGCAAACCCCCATGCTGACAAGACAACCGAGCGTGATCTCTGACAGGTGTACGGGCAGCTGTGGGGTAAGGCACAAGAAAGATGTTAAATGATTGACATGAATTATTTACAGTATCTACATACAACACTTACTAACACAAAACATCACAAATTGTTGCTTCTGTAGCCAACTCACGACGTCCGCTCCGAAGGCAAAACACTGTTCTGTGCTCGGAACGGGTGACGTGAATACCTACAGAAGCAAACAACAAAAACAACAAGAAAAACAAAAAAAGAAACAACACAAAACGCGACTGGCCAGTTTATAACTTTGGGTGAATCCCCCACTCGCGTGACACTTCTTCTCGCGAACTAGTAAAACTAGTCTATCAACATAATTGATTATCCTAGGATTAGCGATCACGTTTGCTGATCAGCCGTTTAGTGATCGTCCAAATAAGGTAAGTTGACCTCTTCCATGATCACATTTGTTTACAACGAACAATGATTTAGAAGAATCTGCTTCTATCCTGGTAGGCGCTGATTACGGCGGTCTGTCCGCCCTTGCTGGACCCTAACGCCTAGCGTCGTACCAGTACCTGCTGCTATGAAGCAGGGAGCAGCAGGTCACACATTGTTATGCCTTTCAATATACTTTCTATTTCCCCGTCACAATGTTGTGTTTACTCTTTACAACTTGACCTGCTGCTAAAGGGTCCGCTTTTTTCAGGGTTTATATATCTATGAATACTACCGGAAAATCATGCCTACTCGTATTACCTTGCTTTGTTCGTGGGGAAGTGGAGATACCGGCCACAAACAAAGCCAGATAGCAAAATCGAGTAGATAATGGATTTGCCTTCAAATAGTATATTTCCCATAGGAAAAATTGATGAAACGACCCTATAATCAATGACATGACTCCTGTCAAAACGAACACCCACACAACACGTGACGGGAATAAAAATCATATATGGCACAATTTGGCGGTTGGCGATTTTTAGGCAAATTCTATAGGACTCGGCCTTTTAGCGGCCCCCTGTATTGTAAAAACAGCTCTCTATAAACCACTCATGCATACATCGTATGATATGTGCATGACTTGTTCATGGAGCCGCATAGTTTGCGTACCATATTTCACCTAAAATATTTCACTCGCACCGCCCTACCATATATCTACTAAAATAATTTAGATGTGCATAAGCACCAGAGAGGTTTCCTATTCCATCTCGTAACAAAGGTTTCCCCTTTTGGAGAAAAAACAATCAGAAATGTTTTTTCTTTGTGTATAGAGATGGAATAGGATGAACCTATCTAAACAAGACAGCTATTTACACAACAACCGTGCGAAGAATTACCTACTAAGGTAGTCTGCTCCCAAATTTTCTTGGCCCCGAATTGCAACAATCCGAAATCTATACGGCTGTAGTTTCATTGCCCAACGCATAATTCGAGGATTGAGAACTTTTGCTGTTTGCATATAAGACAAGGGCTTGTGGTCTGTCTCAAGCAGGAATTCTACTCCGTAAAGATACTTGCGAAATTTCTCAACACCCCAGATAATAGCCAAACATTCCTTCTCTATTACAGAATAGTTTTTCTCACGAGGCAAAAGTTTCTTGCTGGCATAAGCAATGGGAAGTCGTCCTTCCCCTTCAAATTCTTGTAGCAAAACGGCTCCTATACCAACATCAGAAGCGTCCGTCCGGAGTATGAACGGATTCCCATCATGAAAGATAGGAAGACGAAGAATAGGACTAGACGTGAGTCTATTCTTCAGGGTCTGGAAAGCCTTTTCATGATGGTCCTGCCAGTCTGTGATCTTGTTTGGTCTACTTTTCTTAGTTAAATCTGTCAAAGGGGAAGCAATAGATGAGAAATTTGGAATGAAACGGCGGTAGAAACCAGCCAACCCAAGAAATGACTTTATTTGTCTCTTAGTAGAAGGTCGAGGAGCATCCTTTATAGCTTGTATCTTGTCTTCTTGCGGTCTAACTGACTGATCAGCTACACTGTGACCAAGACATTCGATACTGCTATACCCAATCATACACTTGGAAGGTTTTGCCGTCAACTTGGCTGTCCTGAGTCTATCTAAAACTTCACGTAATGACGTCAAGTGGTCTTTCCAAGTTTCGGTAAAGATCCACATATCATCGACGAAGCTATCAACGTTAGAAAGTTCGGACAGAATCTTTCTCATCAACCTGCAAAATGTTGCTCCTGAGTTTACCAAACCGAAGGGCATAGTTTTGAATTGAAACAAGCCTTTGGGGGTTTCGAACGCAGTTAGGGGTTTTGCCTTAGACGTCATTTTTACCTGCCAATAACCTTTTGACAAATCTAATTTGCTAAAGTATTTGTGCCCCGACATTCTATTTATAACCTCCTCCATATTTGGCATTGGTTCTGCATCGAACTCCGTCACTTTATTAAGTTTACGGAAGTCAATGCAGAACCGCACCGAACCATCTTTTTTAGGGACAAGTACTACAGGGGATGAATATGGAGATATTGATGGCTCAATAACTCCTAAATCTAACATATCTTGAATTTCCTTTTCCATTACATCCCGTACTTTATATGGTATGGCATAACCTTTTGACCTCACTGGTTCCGTCGTCAGCAACTTTATGTCGTGTTCTATTTGGTCAGTTCGTCCTGGTACACTGGACAGTACGTCCGGGTATTCTTTTATCAACGTCTCTATTTCTTTACGCTGATCCTGCGTTAACATTTCTGAAATATTGACGTCCTTAAACGTCTCTGGTTGCTTTGCAGTAGGAAAAGCGCAATCTTCCAATGAGAATTCGTCAACGTCATCATTCTCAGTTGACGGAGTGGACTCTACAGAAAGCAAGCAATGTGACGTCACATTTTGACGTTCCACATATTGCTTCAGTATGTTAGCGTGATATGTGTTAACATTTCCATTGACGTCAATCTTATAATCCATTCTGTTCACTACCTCAACAACTTCATAAGGACCTTTCCATTGAAGCAATAATTTATTACTGTCTGTCGGTAGTAACAACAGTACTTTGTCGCCGACGTCAAATTTACGCGACCTCGCGCCTTTATCATAATAAGCTTTCTGCTTAATCTGAACCTTCTTTAAATTATCACGCGCTAATTTGCATGTCTGCTCTAACCGTTCCCTAAGCTCAATAACGTATTGATACGTCGAAAGAACTTGCTCATCGCGTACCTCCTCAGCCCATAATTCTCTTAATATTGCCATTGGACCTCTGACGTTACGTCCATATAACAACTCAAAAGGGGAGTATCCTAAAGACTCTTGTGGGACTTCCCTTACCGCAAATAATAAGGCTGGAAGATATTTATCCCAATCTTTTGGACGTTCAGCACACATGCGACGTAACATCTGCTTTAACGTAGCGTGGAAACGCTCTATCAGTCCGTTGCAAATTGGGTGTCTCGGACTACACGTTAACTGTTGAAGAGAAAGAAGTCTGCTGACTTCCTTCATTACCTCAGCAGTAAACTGTGATCCACAATCAGTCAACATTTCATCAGGAATGCCAACCCTACTAAACATTTCAATAAGCGCTTCCGCGACACGTTCCGTCTCAATACTCGGTAAAGCTATCGCCTCTGGATACCTTGTCGCATAATCTATCATGGTTAAAATATACCGAGATTTCCTATCAGATCGAGGCTCAATTGGACCAACTATGTCCACTGCCACCCTCTTAAATGGCGTATCAATCAATGGCATTTTTCCTAGAGGTACTTTAGTGACCCGACCTTTCTGAATAGTTCTCTGACAAATATCACAAGATTTACAAAATCTAGCGACATCACCGCAAATACCGGGCCAGTAAAACTCAGTTACAACTCTATCCAATGTCTTCCTAATACCCATATGTCCAGACATAAGCGTTTCATGAGCCAGTTTCAACACCTTTCCTCGGAAACTTTGAGGGACCACAAGTTGGAAAGAGACTTTGTTACCCTTGGTGAACTCCCTATATGCCAACCCTTTTTTCTCAATAAACCTAGTTTCACCTCGGTTTAAACCACGACTCACAGTCTTGTTCCCAGATACAACCCTTTTCCTGATGTTTTCCAAAGTTGGATCATCAACCTGAGCTTGCTTGAAAGCCTCCTTGTCATCGTTAATGATCTGATCGGGAACCTTAAGTTTTCTGTAAGGCTTCTCATCCTGCCTAGTTTGAGACCTAGTTACAGCCGCAGCTGAGAAATGAGACATATCAGGAAGTTTTGATCCATCAATGTTACCGATAACCAAATCGTACAACGTATCATCCATACACAAAGCTTCAGTTTTCCCAGTAAAAAAAGGACAATCAATGTCAATCATTGCCAAAGGATACCTTTGTGTGGATTCATCAATCAACGTAACATTTGATTCCTTCCCTATTAACTGACTATCCGAAACCAAACTTCTCCGAACGACACAGCCTGTACACCCAGTATCTCTTAATACAACCACCTTTTTATTATTAACCAATCCTTGTGCCGTCGGTAACCTTGCCTTTAAGAAGTAACAGACACCTTCCCTAGTTTCCTTACTACACTCCTCCCTATCCGAAATCAAAGGATCACCAACCTTATTTTCAAAAATACTTCCAATCTCATCACCTTTCCTATGTACTTCCGTTTGACAAAAACTAACTTGGTGTGCTGCGCCACGTGGTGTGCTATTATTTTTACCGCGTCCGCGAAAAGACCCTCTAAAATTACCACGACCACGTGTATAACCACGACCTACATTCTGCGTATTCTCATTCTTAATCTGAGAACCTTGAGCCTCTACGCGCGTGTTAAAATTTTCCTTAACACCGCTATCCCCAACTCCAGTTGCTCCTACCTCTGCGCTATACAATTGTTTCCTGTCGGGGTTCTTAAAACATTTAATTGTTAAATGCCCCTTACCGCATATGCTACACTTGATATCCGGTCTACCACTCGGTTTGTTCGAGTCAACTTTTTCCTGTTTACCCTGCGCTGCGCCTCTATTATCGCGTTGCCCCTTATTAATGCAACTATATACGCCCCCGCGCGCTTCTGCAAACAAATCTGCCTCCCTAGCCATTTCATCTAAATTACCAAACTGTTTTGGCTTCAGATGCACATACAGTTCTCTATTACATGACTCCAGGAACTGATCCCTTGCCATGAAATCACAGACAGCCGGAAAAGATTTTTCTATCTTTGCCATATTAAGCCATTTTTCTAAATAACTTCTCAGTCTACTACTGAACTGTATGAACGTTTCTGATTTCTCGGGCCTACTATAACGAAACTGTTTCCTAAATCCGCGCTCTGTCATGTCAAAATTCTTTAATAAAGCGTCCTTTAACTTTTCATAATCCGCCGCATCCTCATTTGACAACCGGTCATATACATCAAGTGCGCGCCCTTTGAGCAATGCACTTAAATACGCGGCCCAAACACTCTTATCCCATTTATTAGCCGTAGCATATTTCTCAAACCTAGATAAATAACTATCCATTTTATCTTTACCCTCTTCAAAATAAGGTAACTTAGGATCCCGGGCATGCGCCACCTTCTCAGCTTTTTGCTTTTCAAATTCTAGCTCGAGCTTCGCTCTCTGCATTTCTAACTGATTCCTTAATTCTTGGTGCTGTAGCTCAAACCCATGTTTTATTTTTTCTAAATGGGCCTCACTAATCTCTTTTGCCTCCCTTTCAGTCTTGATGCGTGCTATTTCAAGTTCCTTATTAACATTCAACATAGCTAGTTCATGTGCCCTTTCCTTTTCCTTTTCCTCTAACTTAGCTAGTTCATGTACCCTTTCCTTTTCCTTTTCCTCTAACTTAGCTAGTTCATGTACCCTTTCCTTTTCCTTTTCTTCAGACCTTAACCTTTCTAAATCCCTTTGCTCTTGCCTTTCTGCCCGCTCAATATCCTGCTGCTCTTTAACAAAACCTTGTAACTCCTTCCCCTCATAACCTAAGTCCTTTCCCATTTGCATTAAACGCTCCATTATTGATAACGTAAATCTCACGTTACTATCAAAACCACTATAAACTGATCAGTTATGATCAGTGATGATTGAATGGGCTTAACTAAAACGTTAAGATATGTGTTATACGCGTTAATCTAACTAAAACGTTAGTTATTTAAAGCACACGCGATTTGAAATGTCAAATGCTTTCAGCACAGTATGACGTTGCGTACTGGTAGTCTAATATGACGTCATAAACTGACGACGTTTACAGTAAAATGCTACAATCCGAAGTTTCATCACATTACAAAACTCCGATCATAACAAGTCACCATTAATGTTTCTATTACGTCATACCTAACCTCAAGCCACAGCGTAAATATTAACGCTAACGTTATGTCAACGTCAGTAAATTGTTAACGTCACTACGTCAGAACCATGTGTGGGTAAGATCAATTAGTAACTCTAGTTTAACTTAGTAGAATGTCAGGTAACACAATTAAGTGGGGTCTACTTAAGTTTTTCGTTACCAAGAAAAAGTGGGGTTTGCCTTGCCTTCCTGCTCAGAAATTATCGACTTGTCAGTATCCATTCAGTTGAATACATGGGTTTCGCACTTCATCAACGCAGGAGGGAAGATTAAAGTTAATTTCTAAATGTGGCTGTCAATGCATTATTTTTTTTTTCTAAAGTTGATGATTCAGAGTATCAATGTGCTGTTCCACAGCCGGGAACACCAGCCAGAGATCAAATCCCACTTCTGACACCAAATGTTACATGTGGGTTTACGGCGTCCCGCAAACCCCCATGCTGACAAGACAACCGAGCGTGATCTCTGACAGGTGTACGGGCAGCTGTGGGGTAAGGCACAAGAAAGATGTTAAATGATTGACATGAATTATTTACAGTATCTACATACAACACTTACTAACACAAAACATCACAAATTGTTGCTTCTGTAGCCAACTCACGACGTCCGCTCCGAAGGCAAAACACTGTTCTGTGCTCGGAACGGGTGACGTGAATACCTACAGAAGCAAACAACAAAAACAACAAGAAAAACAAAAAAAGAAACAACACAAAACGCGACTGGCCAGTTTATAACTTTGGGTGAATCCCCCACTCGCGTGACACTTCTTCTCGCGAACTAGTAAAACTAGTCTATCAACATAATTGATTATCCTAGGATTAGCGATCACGTTTGCTGATCAGCCGTTTAGTGATCGTCCAAATAAGGTAAGTTGACCTCTTCCATGATCACATTTGTTTACAACGAACAATGATTTAGAAGAATCTGCTTCTATCCTGGTAGGCGCTGATTACGGCGGTCCTGTCCGCCCTTGCTGGACCCTAACGCCTAGCGTCGTACCAGTACCTGCTGCTATGAAGCAGGGAGCAGCAGGTCACACATTGTTATGCCTTTCAATATACTTTCTATTTCCCCGTCACAATGTTGTGTTTACTCTTTACAACTTGACCTGCTGCTAAAGGGTCCGCTTTTTTCAGGGTTTATATATCTATGAATACACCGGAAAATCATGCCTACTCGTATTACCTTGCTTTGTTCGTGGGGAAGTGGAGATACCGGCCACAAACAAAGCCAGATAGCAAAATCGAGTAGATAATGGATTTGCCTTCAAATAGTATATTTCCCATAGGAAAAATTGATGAAACGACCCTATAATCAATGACATGACTCCTGTCAAAACGAACACCCACACAACACGTGACGGGAATAAAAATCATATATGGCACAATTTGGCGGTTGGCGATTTTTAGGCAAATTCTATAGGACTCGGCCTTTTAGCGGCCCCCTGTATTGTAAAAACAGCTCTCTATAAACCACTCATGCATACATCGTATGATATGTGCATGACTTGTTCATGGAGCCGCATAGTTTGCGTACCATATTTCACCTAAAATATTTCACTCGCACCGCCCTACCATATATCTACTAAAATAATTTAGATGTGCATAAGCACCAGAGAGGTTTCCTATTCCATCTCGTAACAGGAGGCCTTCATGCGGACTGAACAAATTATTTGTCTAAATCGCGACGGAAGTAAGGGCGAGGATTGTGGCCACGTAAAATCGATTTAAGCCCCCCAGCGGAAATCTTTCCACTGACCGTTCCAAGGCGGTTCTTCTGTGGCGATTTATTTATGTTGTTGTTTGTTACTTACTGTGTGTATCACTTGTGTCTTTTAATTTTGGATGGCCATATGGCCATTTTGTGGAAAAGTAACTGTCCTTATGGCCTTCCTTTGTTTAGGTTTCCATTATGGTCTGGCCGCTTAATGTGTGTATTTCTTTCCCTTTGGTGTCTTTGGTGGGTGGAGTAAGTTAATTGTATCGATTCCTGATCTTTGTTTTACTTCTACTTTAAACTAAATAATGATAAAAAATCTCGCGAAGCCTTCCATTTTCATAAATTTGATTATACTTGAGCACTCATGTCTAGATCCTTTATAAAGCTCAGAGGAAACAAATCAAAAATTGCATGCTGATAAAGTAGAAGTAAAACAAAGATCAGGAATCGATTCAATTAACTTACTCCACCCATCAAAGACACCAAAGGGAAAGAAACACAAACATTTCGCAACCAGACCATAATGGAAACCTAAACAAAGGAAGACCATAAGGACAGTTATTTCCATCAAAATGGCCAAATGGTCATCCGAAACAAAAAGACACAAGCGACACACACAGCAAGCAACAAACAGCAAGATAAATAAACCGCCACAGAAGAACTGCCTTGGAACGGCCAGTGGAAACTGGGGGGCTTAAATCGATTTTACGTGGCCACAATCCTCGCCCTTACTTCCGTCGCGATTTAGACAAATAATTTGTTCAGTCCCCATGAAGGCCTTCTAACTCATCAGTGCAACATCTCCGTGAACACGCATAATCAAAGAACCACAGAGGTGAGACAACGGTGAGGACTCGACAGCAAGAAACCACTGAAATGCGTGAACAAAAGAAAACCAACAGTTAGACTCCGATGGGCCCAACCAGAGACAGAGCATCAGGCACCAACCAACATTACCTTGAATTAGATCTCTCTAATTCTCAATAAGCCTTTACGTTGGAACCGTCATAGAATCTGAGGCCTGACCAAAGATGCCAACTATGATTGGGTGAACTGCCATGCATGCAGTCTGTCGTATAACATCCATGTTGTATCCAATCTTTTTATATCGAAGAATGATTTTACGAAATTGGGTGCTGAAGTGGAAAAGCCTACATATCCTACTACAACTAATTTTTAGTTGTTTAGTTTTTATATGTCAGTGTCTATTAATCTACATGTTTGTACGTACAAACGTCAAAGCCTAACGAATTTACAAACACTATTAAATGTGCCCTTTTTACTACTCTGCTGTACCCAGCCGGTTATAACATCACGTGAACTTGTCCGTGAAATAAAGACCCCCTATACCCCATTTTTATAGAGAAAACGGGGGTTTACGGGGGTATACTTATTTTTTCACATGTTTGCTCCAAGAGGCGGTTCTAACGAGCACCCACGACCTAAAATTGCAGTATTTATAAAAAAATATCAGGGATTTTCATAAGAAAAGCAGTCATTTTGGAGATGAGAAATATGCACTATGTCACACGGGTGTATTATCGTGCTGATAGCATCACCTACAGGGAGCTTACTACTAAATGTTTTACATAGGCGACAATAGTTAACTTTTACCTGCTCCCACAAAAACTACACATACAAAACTTTTCAAACCTTACTTGTTAATAGAGCCATCCTTGCCCAACAAGTTGATGAGACAAAATCCATATTTTGAACTGCTCCTTTTCAAGTTAGAGTCAACCATGTTTGTTTACCTACTAGAACTGAGTAAATACAAACCAACATTTTTAAAGGAGGCGTGACCATATAATATCAGCAAAAAATTATTTGAGCTTGCAGATATATTTAAAAAACATGCATCATTGTAGTCCATTATACCTATCATTTTCTCACATTGAAATAAAACATGGGATATATATCCAATGGAAGCAAAATAAATGAAAAAGGTTAACTTTGGAAGCTAAGAATACATATTAGAATGAAACCCGGAAACTCTGTTGTTGTATGCTGTCGAGTCCTCAACCTTGTTACATCTCTGTAGTATTTTGATTTGTATGTTCTCGGAGATGTTCCACTTCTAGATATTTAGCTGATTTATTAAATATTGATAATACTTATTTCGATCGTTTGATCAGTCAGATTTACCCCCCAGAACTTCAGTTAAATAAAGCAAATTCTTCTGATACCGAGGCCCCGTTTTTGGATTTACATCTATCTATTGTGGATGAGTTCGTTTCGTGCAAAATTTATGATAAACGCGACAGAAGTCTTATTGAGAATTAGAGAGATCTAATTCAAGGAATTGTTGGTTGGTGCCTGATGCTCTGTCTCTGGTCGGGCCCATCGGAGTCTAACTGTTGGTTTTCTTTTGCTCCAGCATTTCAGTGTTTTTTTGCTGTCGAGTCCTCACCGTTGTCTCACCTCTGTAGTTCTTTGATTATTTGTGTTCACGGAGATGTTGCACTGATGAGTTAGGAGGCCTTCATACGGACTGAACAAATTATTTGTCTAAATCGCGACGGAAGTAAGGGCGAGGATTGTGGCCACGTAAAATCGATTTAAGCCCCCCGTTGGAATTCTTTCCACCGACCGTTCCAAGGCGGTTCTGTTGTGGCGGTTTATTTATGTTGTTGTTTGTTACTACTCACTATGTGTATCACTTGTGATTTTTTAATTTGGATGGCCATTTGGCCATTTTGTGGGAAAGTAACTGTCCTTATGGCCATCCTTTGTTTAGGTTTCCATTATGGTCTGGTCGCTTCATGTTTGTGTTTCTTTCCCTTTGGTGTCTTTGATGGGAGGTGTAAGTTAATTGTATCGATTCCTGATCTTTCTTTTACTTCTACTTATCATGCGGACTAAACAAAATTAGTGTATACCGCGACAGAGGTAAGGGCGAGGATTATGGCCATGTAAAATCGATTTAAGCCCCCCAGTGGAATTTATTCCACTGACCAGTCCAAGGCGATTCTTCTGTGGCGGTTTACTTATGTTGTTGTTTGTTACTTACTGTGTGTATCACTTGTGTCTTTTTTATTTTGGATGGCCATTTGGCCATTTTGTTGGAAAGTAACTGTCCTTATGGCCTTCCTTTATTTAGGTTTCCATTATGGTCTGGTCGCTTCATGTTTGTGTTTCTTTCAGTTTGGTGTCTTTGGTGGGTGGAGTAAGTTATTTGTATCGATTCCTGATCTTTGTTTTACTTCTACTTTTTTTAGTTTCTTCATAAACAGCGCTGTTGTCTGCAAGGCTGAATACGCCCCCCTAGCATCGATTTCAGCGGTACTCGATTTTCAAATTATTGCAAGCCTGGTATTTAGAACGCAACTAAAAGCGCGGTCCCTAAATTCTAAAACCCGGCACCACCCAGTTTGCAGTGCAATGATACCTACAGCCAGTCCTTACCTGAACTATTTGAGTGTCGAAATGCGGTGAACCCAAATGAGGCTTCTTCAAGTTTATCACAGCTGTAGAGTCTACATGTGCTATTGGCGGGGTGATACGTTGATAGGCTGCAAGAGTCATCCTGCTCACAGCGTTCTACACACCTGCTAGTCACATAGTCCTTTGTTTCTGATAATGGTGGATGGCAATCAGGGGCTGCAATGCAGTTATCGCATCTCTGTATATATGCCGAACCTTCAAAACAAACACAGCGTTCAAGCATTCAATACTTATTGAGGGGACCTATTACTGTACAGCTCATACAGCTCATACAGTACAACCTCCTTTGTTAATGTCCAAAAACTGGACTGTTCCAGCGTAAAGGCTTACATTATTGCCTTCACTTCTAAATTGCAGATAATTCGAAATAGTTAGATTTACGTAATGTTGGTTGGTGCCTGATGCTCTGTCTCTGGTCGAACCCATCGGAGTCTAAATGTTCGTTTTCTTTTGCTCCAGCATTTCAGTGGTTTCTTGCCGCTGTTTCATCTCTGTTGTTGTATGATCATGTGTTGTCGTAGATGAGTTGCACTGGTGAGTTAGGAGGCTTTACCCATTTCGTAAAATCATTCTTCGATATAAAAAGATTGGGCACAACATGGATATTATACGACAGACTGCATGCATGGTAGTTAACCCAATCACGGTTGGCAACTTTGCTTCCCTCTTTAATTGCACGCCGGTGGGTCAGGCCTCAGATTCTATGACGGCTCCAACGTAAAGGCTTATTGAAAATTAGAGAGATAATGTTGGTTGGTGCCTGATGCTCTGTCTCTGGTCGGGCTCATCGGAGTCTGTTGGTTTTCTTTTGCTCCTGCATTTCAGTGGTTTCTTGCTGTCGAGTCCTCACCGTTGTCTCACCTCTGTGGTTCTTTGGTTTTTGTTTAAGGAGATGTTGCACTCATGAGTTAGGAGGCCTTCATGCGGACTGAACAAATTATTTGTCTAAATCGCGACGGAAGTAAGGGCGAGGATTGTGGCCACGTAAAATCGATTTAAGCCCCCCAGTGGAAATCTTCCACTGACCGTTCCAAGGCGGCTCTTCTGTGGCGATTTATTTATGTTGTTGTTTGTTACTTACTGTGTGTATCACTTGTGTATTTTGGTTTTGGATGGCCATATGGCCATTTTGTGGGAAAGTAACGGTCCTTATGGCCTTCCTTTGTTTAGGTTTCCATTATGGTCTGGTCGCCTAATGTTTGTATTTCTTTCCCTTTGGTGTCTTTTATGGGTGGAGTAAGTTAATTGTATCAATTCCTGATCTTTGTTTTACTTCTACTTTTAATGCGGACAGAACACATTATTTGTCTGAATCGCGACGGAAGTAAGGGCGAGGATTGCGCTGCCTAAAATCGATCTGAGCCCCACCCCCACAGTGGATTTCGTTTCACTGCCGTTCCAAGGCGGTTCTTCTGTCGCGGTGCATTTTTGTCATGTTTGTCTTTAAGCGTGTGTATCAATTATATATTTTTTTTTCTGTTTTGAATAGCCAATTGGCCGTTTTGAAGGAAAGTGACTTTCCTTTTGGCTTTCCGCTATTGGTGTTTCCATTAGGGTCTAGTTATTTAACGTTTGTGTTTTTTCTCTTTGGGGTCTCTGATGGGAGCTGTGGGTTAATTGTATCGATTTCTGATCATTGCTGGTACTTCTATTTTGAACCAACTGTATATAAATTTTGAAAATAAATGAAATGACCACGAGTGCAAAAATCTAATATCTAAATTCAGAAAAACATGCTCTAGTGTGTATAAACTCAGAAAAATATATCATTGCAATGATTTCAGTACCCAATTTCGTAAAATCATGCTTCGATCTAAATAGATTGGGTACAACAAAAATGTTACACGAACTACTGCATGCATGGTAGTTAACCCAATCACGGTTGATAACTTTTCTTCCCTCTTTAATTGCACGCCGGCGGGTCAGGCCTTAGATTCTATGACAGCTCAAGCGTAAAGGAGATGTTGCACTGGTGAGTTAGGAAACCTTCATGCGGACTGAAGAAATTATTTGTCTAAATCGCGACGGAAATAAGTTTGAGGATTGTGGCCACGTATAATCGATTTAAGCCCCGACCCCCTCGTTTCACTACCCGTTCTAATGCGGCTCTTCTGTCGAGATTTACGGAGCTGTTGCAATGATGAGTTAGGAGGCCTTCATGCGGACTGAGCAAATATTTTTTCTTAATCGCGACGGAAGTCAGGGCGAGGATTGTGGCCACGTAAAATCGATTTTAGCACCCCCCCCCCCCCCCGTGGAATTCGTTTTACTTACCGTTTCATGGTGGTTCTCGTTCGGTTTTTATTTTTGTTACGGTTTGTCGTCGAGTGTTTGTGTAGCTTGTGTTATTTTGTTTTGGATAGCCTTTGGCCATTTTGTGGGAAAGTAACCGTCCTTTTGGCTTTCCGCTATTGATGTTTCCATTGTTGTCTGGTGTTTTGTGTTTGTGTTTCTTTTCCTTTGGTGTGTCTGATTGGAGCTGGAGCTGTGGGTTAATTGTATCGATTCCTGTCATTGCCTTCACTTCTATTTCTATCGCGGTTTATTTTTGTCTTTGCGGGTGTGTCGCTTGTATTTCATTGCTTTGGATAACCGGTCTGCCATTGTGTGGGAAAATGACTGTCATTTTAGGCTTTCCGCTACTTGTGTTTCCATTAGGGTCTAGTTATTTCATGTTGTGTATCTTTCTTTTGGGGGCTCTAATGCGAGCTGTGGGTTAATTGCATCGATACCTGAGCATTGCCTTTACTTCTATTTTGCCTAATTTCCTCTATGTAAAACCAGTACGCCACGCCCCAGGGCTATAATTTGAACAGTCTTGGAGGAAGGTCACTAGGAGAAGCTTCAAATCGAAGGCCTGGACCTTCCTTATTTTCCCCTTTGTGTTGGCATGACAACCAGTGTTCATACGGACTGAACAAATTATTTGTCTAAATCGCGACGGAAGAAAGGGCGAGGATTTTGGCCACGTAAACACGATTAAAGCCCCCCCCCCCCCCCCCACACACACACCCAAGTGGAATTCGTTTCTGCTGGCCGTTCCAATGCGGTTTATTTTTGTTATGGTTTGTCTTTGGGTGTTTATATTATTTTATTTTGGATAGCCTATTGGCCCCATTTTGTGGGAAAGTAACTGTCCTTTTGGCTTTCCACTATTGATGTTTCCATTAAGTCTGTTGTTTCATGTTTGTGTTTCTTTCCATTTGGTGTCTCTAATGGGAGCTGTGGGTAGTTTGTATCGATTCCAGATCATTGCCTCCACTTCTATTCTGCATGGAATTGAATTTTTTGAACAGCTTTGAGAGAGGACCACCTAAGGATTATTTGTCAAAATCTGTTGCGTGGTTTAGGGGGAGATGTGGTTTAAAAAATTGTGAACGGACGGACAGATGGGCGGACCTGGTGTGTACGTAATGTACACCTGCGATAAATGGTCCAATGTGACCGACCGCAGCATAGATAGATAGATAGATAGATAGATAGATAGATAGATAGATAGATAGATAGATAGATAGATAGATAGATAGATAGATGGGTAGAATTAAAACAATCACTTATTATTTTATCAAATTATGCTTTAGTGGTATAGAGGATGCAGAATTCATATGTAGACATACTAGACGCTCGAAACCCGTTTTTGATCAACAACAAAGTCTCGTACCATTACTTTCACGTTTTCACGTTTTCGCAATACCATATCCCATGGTTTTTTACAGCAGTAAGGCAGAAAGTTAATCATTTGGACATTTCAGTTGTCGTCTATGAACTAGAATTAGCGATGAAACGAACGTTGTAGGGTCTTTTGTGAAGTTTTGGTAACCACTGGAACACAGCTCTGGTTTTCTTTAATGCAAATCGCAACCTTAGCTTTGATATGATAGCAATGTTTATCAAACATAGCTTTCCCATCTGTAAAGATATGTTCATATAATTTTGCGATGCTAAATAGTATATCATTTTTTTTCACAGGTTGTATAGAAATACGAGGACTGTTCAAATATGAATGCAAGTAGAACGTTTTCTCATGCACTAATGCGAACATCACCTGGAAATATATATCACAGCGTAGAAAAACATTTTACCTATACATTGATACCAAACCTGTTGAAATCCGTCCACTTTGGCCATGTATATCGTTCGATAAACACTGTCTACTCTTGTATACTAATACAATACATGGTTGGAAGAAGGTCAGAGTACGCCGTTGAAATACGGTCCTATATTAATAATCGTTGTATTCTTGGTATACGGTGGAAAGACATTTTTGATGAAATATTTTCGGTTTATGGGCATAATGAAATGTCTTTTCCGACAGTTTTTCGTTGGTGTAAGAAATTCAGCTGTGGGCTAGGCTCAACAGAAGATGAACCACATGATCGTCGGCCGAAAAGAGCAGGATCTGCCAAGATGGTTGCTAGAGTGAAAGAAATAGTTGCTACCGATGCACGATATACCACTAGGCAAATAGCTAGTATGGTTGGCGTCTCATTAGGAGCACCTCATACAATTCTGAAACGGGATTTGAAAACGAGAAAGATCTGTGCTAGATGTATTCCCCATCTGTTGACAGATGAGCAGAAAAAGACACGTGTTCAGTGCGCCAAGAAGTTGCTTAAAAAGTTTCCAAATTACAATGCACGGTCTTTCGCTAATGTCGTCACAGGTGACGAGAAATGGGTTCACTTTTTTGAGCCGAAACGAAAGATTCAGAACAAAATATGGGCAACAAAGTATTGCAAAAGACCATGCATTGCAAAGCGGACCATGAGCGTCAAGAAGGTAATGTATGCCATATTCTTTTCAAATCAGGGCCCTGCTATTCAGGTTGCTGTGCCTAAAGGCAAATCTGTAAATGCAAAGTTTTACAAGAATAAAGTTCTTCGAAAATTGAAGAAATATTTCAAAGAATGAAGACCCGCAACTGGTTTGGCCAATGTCAGATTGCTACATGGCAATGCGACATCGCACAAGGCGTTCATTGTGCAAGACTATCTGAAGCAGGAAAAGGTTGTTGAACTCCCTAACCCCCCGTATTCCCCTGACCTTGCCCCATGTGACTTGTTTTGTTCCCGCGGCTGACAAATACCTTTCTGGTCGTAAATTTGTACAGCGCAACCACCTCGGTTCTGCAATATTCCAGTGCCTTTATAGTGTACCTCGAAAAGACTACTAAAATGCATTCAATGATTGGATCAGAAAACTGAAAGTTTGTATATCTATTAAAGGGGAATACTTTGAGGGGACAAAATAAATTTTTCATCGAAATCTATCACGGAATCATTTTTATGTGCTTAGTTGCATTCATATTTGAACAGTCCTCGTAGGAAGGTTTTGTGTAAACAATGGCGAGAATTTTTTTTTTTTTTTGGTTTGGGTTTTACGGCCCTTTCAAGATTATTTCACTCATATCGAGCCGATCGTTAATCATAGGTGGGCGAAAACCGGAGTACCCGGAGAAAAACCACCTGACCTTCCGTTGCAGAACTTGGCGTCTCACCAATGGCGAGAATTATGCTATGCTGTATCGATTTTGAACAGATGTGAAAGCAGCAATGATCAGCAATCCATTACGAAAACACGCCTATATAATTTTGACACCCTTACACCCCACTTTTATATAGTAAAACTGGGGTTTCCGGGGGTATACCTGATTTTTCTTATTTCTGCTCTAAAATATAGATTGTGTGTACTCGTTAGAACCGCCTCGATGAGGCGGTTCTAACGAAAGCCCACAATCTATATTTTGACCAGAAATAAGAAAAATATCACAATTTTTCATCATAAAATTTTCATTTTTTCGGCGATAAAGGTGGCAATGTATTTGTATAGGCGTGTTTTCGTAATGAATAAAATTACCTCACGACACCCAAGGGGAAAAACGTCAAAATGAAACAACTTCACCATAATCAAAGCATCCCAAACAGAAACACACACACACACACACACACACACACACACACACACACACACACACACACACACACACACACACACACACACACACACACACACACACACACACACACACACACACACAAAGAAACAACACCACAAGGACAGTTTTATCCTTAGACGGCCAGTATCGTTTTACTTCGAGGTGATTTGGGGGCTTCAATCCAGTTCACACGTCTACTCTCCCTACCACCCTCTCCCACCTAAGTAAACTTTTTCACTGACTGGTCCAAGGCGCTGCTTTTATTGTAGTGTGTTATTGTAATTGTTCGAGCCTCGCTCGGGTCACATGTGAGACGCCAAGTTCTGCAACGGAAGGTCAGGAAGTTTTTCTCCAGGTACTCCGGTTTTCACCCACCTCTGATTAACGATCGGCACGATATGAGTGAAATAAACTTGAAAGGGCCGTAAAACCACAGCCAAAAATAATAAATTTTTGTAATTGTTTGTCTTTGCATGTATGTACTGGCAATACCTTGGATAGGCGTTTTGCCTTTGTTGTCACTAAATTAGGTATAGCTACGCCTTAATTGTGGGAAGAACATTTCCTTTTGGCTTTCTTCGTGTTCTGTTTCTATGACGACGCAGTTGCTTTGTGAGTGTACTTTTTCCCCTTTGATTTTTGTATCGAAGCGTAAAGTATTTGTACTGAATATGGTCGTTGTAATCACTTGTAGTTAAGAAATAGATCTCATTCAGTTTAACTGTGATCTGAGTAATACATTGCGAAAACATGCCTATACAAATACATTGCTACCTTTATCGCCGAAAAAATGAAGATTTTAAGATGAAAAATTGCGATATTTTCTTATTTCTGCTCAAAATATAGATTGTAGGTACTCATTAGAACCGCCTTGTCGAGGCGGTTCTAACGAGTACCAACAATCCATATTTTAGAGCAGAAATAAGAAAAATTAGGTTTATCCCTGCAAACCCCAGTTTTACTATATAAAAGTTGGGTTCGAGGGGGTCAAAATTATATAGGCGTGTTTTCCTAATGAATCACGGCTTGGATGTCAGTTGTAAAGTAGATCAAATCACAAGCGTGTAGCGCCAAGATTTGTCTACTTACAACTGACCGACAAACTGTGATTATTGCTCAACACATCACAAACTAGAGCTGATGATCTATTTCGATTCTAACAGTCTGGAAATTGACAATAATACTGTAACAGTTGTTTCCTTCAAAATCTTACAACTTTTCGCCATTGTTAGAAGAAATCCCGCTAAAATTATCGACTGAAACACATGCATTTATATCCTTTTCTAACGATTTCGATGCGAGAATATGACGTTACACCGTCTAACGGCAAGGAAATCGACTAGTGACTTCATAAATTGGCAGTTTATAATGACGTCACTCGTCACGCTCTTCCTTGCCGTGATTTGTTGTAGAATATAACACAGGCATTTTCCATTGCCTATATAGGCGCGCTGTGTGTTTAGAATTATAACTAAATAGAGCATACCACTTATTTAAATACCCTCTTTACAGATTTCAATTTTCGAGTTACCTTTTATCAGGAGAATGATGAAAAGCATAGATATTGCTGTCCATATTCTAAACATCCTGAAAAGCAAGTACGAAATACAAGATATGCTGTTGTACAAGAGTGTCAAGATGGTCCTGAATCGCTCACCTGATTTCAAGATCACATATAGCTTCTGGACAGCCATGCCTTGAAGCATAGTTGTTGCACTTAGATGGCATCATTCTTGCAGCCGCAGACTTACACTGACTCATTACTCTTCAGACGTGACCGCGGTGTCAAGCCTTTGTATGATACAAAGTATTTAGCCGCATCTTTTTACTGGGGTATTATTTTTCAGACTTGACCGATGTTCCAACCCGGTATCTGATGCCAAGTTTTTAGCTGTAGACACATGCCTCTTTATTATTCTTGAGACTTGACCACTGTACCAAACCGGCACATATATATTGGAAGGAAGCATGGTATATTTTTCTCCTAATTTCTTCAATCTATTCCTTTGTCATTGTGTATTAAGATTGGGCTTGTTCTCGGCTCAACTTGGCGCATGTAACTGTATTGATCAGCCATTTCTCAGGCTAGTTGGTTATAGAAACAGCAACATGACAATGTATAAATCTTTCGTTTCTTTTGGTAGAGGGTCACCTAAGTAACATTCCTATGGAGTTTATATCAATTTGGCCCAAGGGTGAAGGAGGAGTTTATATCTGAAGCAGATTTATTACGATTTTCTATATTGTTCATCAGAGCCGAATGAGGTTTGCTATTTTGAAAGGGAGCCTCCTAGGTAGCATTTCTGTGATGCTTGAATCAAAATGGCCTAATGGTTTTGTAGAAGTTTGCTTTTGACGATCTATTGTTTGCTCTGTTGGCCATTTTGCTCATTGGAGCAGAGCCCTTTTAGCTACTTTTGTTAAAGGTCACCTAAGCAACATTCCTATGAAGGTTAAATTAAATTCGTCCAAGGGTAGAGGGGAAGATGCCGTTCAAATATTTTTGTTTTCTGCTCTGGTGGCCTTCATGTTCATCAGAGCCTAACTATTTAAACCAGTACGGCAGAAATCTACCTAGGCAACATCCCTATGAAGTTTGAATCAAATTGGCCCAATGTTTAGTATGAGGTCGCGTATGAATCACATTTACGCCGTTTTTAATGCTGGCGGCCATTTTGCTGATTGAAGCAGAACAGATTTAGCCTTTTTGATAGAGGTTTATCTAAGCATTTTTCCAATGAATGAAATTGGCCAAAGAGTGCAGGAGGAGTTGTCGTTTACCGATTTGTCTATATTTAGATCTGGTGGCCATTTTGTCCATCGGTGCGTAACGCTGTTTGCTTATTTGGTAAGGATCCACATGGGCAACATTCCTGTGATGCTTGAATGAAATTGACCAAAAGGTTTAAGAGGCATTTGCATTTAAAACAAATTGTTGACGACGCACGACGGACATTCACTGATCATAATAGGTCACCATGAGCAATACGTGCTCGCTCAGGTGAGCTATAAAAGTTCAAACAGCCATTTGCAATTAACAAGAATATAAACACTAAAAAGTTTTTCCTTGTATATGGAAATGACAAGTTGGATGGCAAAAATGACACTATCAGATAGTGATAAGCTTTAAAACAGTAACAGTAGTTAAAGCAAGGTGAAAACAGCAACAAACCAATCTCGGAAAAGAAGTGAAGGCAATGATAAGATATTAATACAATTACCCCACAGCTCCCATCAAAGACATCAAAGGGACAGAAACACGAACATGAAATAACTAAACCCTTATGAAAACATCACAATCGGAAAGCCAAAGGTCCCGTTACTTTCCCACAACATGGCCAAATTGCTGTAAAATATAAAAAAAAAAGTTATAAGCAATACATACATGCAAAAACGAACTATAGTAATAATAAACTGCAACAGAAGAACCGCCGGACTATCATTTGAGCCCCGCCAAGCGAATTTGTGTCTTCGAGCATTCCGTCATGACAAATTTTAACTGCGCATGCCCAGCCATTCAGAGGGGCCAGGGATATGACTTTCTTTCTGAAGGTTCCTCTTGATTCACTGCTTGTATGAGCGAGCAGCGAAGGTTCTGGCGAGACTGCGCGGATGCGCAGGCTCGCCTGAACATTCGCTGCTCGCATAGGCGATAAGTACCAAAATCGCTTGACGGGGCCCATTTCATCATCTAAATAACTCGTCAGGCCCTTGTCTAAGAGTTGGCCCGGATGATCATGATTTGGTTAGTCCTGTCGGTTAAAATTTACGTCCCCTCAACAACTAAGGGCATATAGAGATGGGACTTTGGTTTTCCAACAGCTGGGAGTAAAAAGCTATGGATCGAACACGTGACCCGACGTTACTAAGCACGTAACTCGATGGATACCAAACAGGCTTCAGAAAGTTGGGGTATACTACAGAGAAAACCACACAAACACATGCTGAATCATACAAGCATATTCGTGCATACACTATATGTAAAGTAGAAGATCAGGAATCGATACAATTAACTAACCCCACTCATCAAAGACACCAAAGGGAAAGAAACACAAACATGAAGCGACCGGACCATAATGGAAACCTCAACAAAGGAAGGTCATAAGGACAGTTACTTTCCCACAAAATGGCCAAATGGCCATCCGAAATAAAAAGACACAAGTGAACACACAGTAAGTAACAAACAACAACATAAATAAACCGCCACAGAAGAACCGCCTTGGAACGGTTAGTGGAAGAATTCCACTTGGGGCTTAACTCGATTTTACATAGCCATAATCAACTTATTTCACATACCGTCATAGCTCTGCCTATGAACTCAACGCGTTCTTGTGGTGGCGTGGTACTAACAACGCTGCCAACTATCTTGAGCCACTGCTGACATTGCGGTAAATTTAGGGCATTTATATCTATCGGTCAGACAGGAAAATCATGCATACCCGTGCTGGCTCGATAAGGCTGAGCGAAATAAAGATACAGGCTACAATCATAGCTATGCAGCAAATTTAATCAGACTACAGATTTTGAATTTCCCTTAATTAATACGCCCAAAAATTCCATATGCACCCATGACATAACATGTCACTAAAATATCACCACAAAACGCTTTCGGCTAGAAAATATATGTGACACTATTTGGCGACTGGCGACATTTTTTAGCAAAATACATAAAAAATAGACAAATAGCCGCCTACTGTAGGGCTAATAACACCGCGCATGAACACATCGTATCATATCTGCACCTTAAGTGCATGGTAAAAATATTGTGCCTATCACATTTCATCTAAAACACGCGCTGGCTTTGCCATATATCTACTAAAAATAAATAAAAAGACGTGCCGCAGCACAAGATAGGCTTCTTCTTTCTGCATTTATCTCATAACAAAGGTTTTCCCTTTAGAAAAAAAAAAACAGCCAGAAATGTGTTTTCTTTATGTATCGAGATGGATCAAATTGAAGCCTATCAGAATATAAACAGCTATATACACAACAACGGTGCTAAATTTGAACATTTACCTCTTATGGTAGTCTGCCCCTAAATTGTCATGGCCGCGAATTGCAAAACATCCAAAATCTATAATGTAGCTTCATTGCGAAACGCAAAATTCGAGGATTATGAACTTTAGCTATTTGCATAAAAGTCAAAGTAGAAGTAAAAAAAAAGGTCAGGAATCAATACAATTAACTTACTCCACCCATCAAAGACACCAAAGGGAAAGAAACACAAACATTAAGCGACCAGACCATAATGGAAACCTAAACAAAGGAAGGCCATAAGGACAGTTACTTTCCCACAAAATGGTCATTTGGCCATCCAAAATAAAAATACACAAGTGATACACACAGTAAGTAACAAACAACACCATAAATAAACCGCCACAGAAGAACCGCCTTGGAACGGTCAGTGGAATGATTTCCACTGGGGGGGGGGGGGGGGGGGGGGGGGGTTAAATCGATTTTTCGACGTGGCCACAATCCTCGCCCTTACTTCCGTCGCGATTTAGACGAATAATTTGTTCAGTCCGCATGAAGGTCTCCTAACTCATCAGTGCAACATCTCCGTGAACACAAAAAATCAAAGAACCACAAATGTGAGACAACGGTGAGGAATCGACAGCAAGAAACCACTGAAATGCTGGAGCAAAAGAAAACCAACAGTTAGACTCCGATGAGCCCGACCAGAGACAGAGCACCAGGCACCAACCAACATTACCTTGAACCAGTGCTTCAGCTGAAGTGCACAACCCGCCGGATGCTTTTAGCTTTATGAGTGTTACCATATATGGGTATGGCGGCCATTTTGGTCATGTGACCTGGACATAAAACGGTTCCCCCAATAAATGCGCCTTATCGTACGGAGCAAAAATATATCTTATACTTTAGTACTGTATTCTGAATCATTTGCAGGATAAAATCCAACACAAAAGCATATGTGTCAAAGTTTGACCTAGGCACAAAGAAGGTCAAGGTCAACCCAGGGTCACCATTTTAGCAATTTATGATGGGCCTACGTTCCAGATGCTATTTATCAAGTTTCGTGGAAATCTGCACAGTGGTTCTGGAGAAGACTATTTTTGAAGGGTTTTCACCAAATATTGCTTGGCGGCCATTTTGGTCATGTGACCTGGACCCCATGAGGAAATTTTGGTTTCCCCCATCCCGTAGAGGCTCCATATGAAATTTTACTTCAATCGGCCCAACGATTTCCGAGGAGAAGCAGTTCGAAAATTTTCACATTTTTCGCCTCGGCGAGGCTGTACTAAATGGAATGTAATATTTAGCAAGTTCATTGATAAGATTTCATTGATATTTATCAGTATGCCAAAAATTGTTTAAATATTCCAAGCGGTTAAGTCACTATCACCAATTTTCACAAACGGGTTACGGACGGACAGATAGACAGACCATATATGGCTTGGCGGCCATTTTGGTCATGTGTCCTGGACCCCATGAGCAAATTTTGGTTTCCCCCATCCCATAGAGGCTCCATATGAAATTTGATTTCAATCGGCCCAACGGTTTCCGAGGAGAAGCAGTTCGAAAATTTTTCGCCTCGGCGAAGCTATACTAAATGGAATGTAATATTTCGCAAATTCATTGGTTAGATCTCATTGATATCTATCAGTATGCCAAAAATTGTTTAAATATTCCAAGCGGTTAAGTCACTATCACCAATTTTCACAAACGGGTTACAGACGGACAGACAGACAAACCATATATGGCTTGGCGGCCATTTTGGTCATGTGACCTTGACCCCATGAGCAAATTTTGGTTTCCCCCATCCCATAGAGGCTCCATATGAAATTTGACTTCAATCGGCACAACGGTTTCCGAGAAGAAGCAGTTCAAAAATGTTCGAAAAATATCACATTTTTCGCCTCGGCGAGGCTATACTAAATGGAATGTAATATTTCGTAAGTTCATTGGTTAGATCTCATTGATATCTATCAGTATGCCAAAAATTGTTTAAATATTCCAAGCGGTTAAGTCACTATCACCAATTTTCACAAACGGGTTACGGACGGACCCAAAGAAGGTCAAGGTCAACCCAGGGTCACCATTTTAGCAATTTATGATAGGCCTACATCCCCAGATGCTATTTATCAAGTTTCGTGGAAATCTGCCCAGTGGTTCTGGAGAAGACTATTTTTGAAGGGTTTTTACCATATATGGCTTGGCGGCCATTTTGGTCATGTGACCTGGACCCCATGAGCAAATTTTGGTTTCCCTATCCCATAGAGGCTCCATATGAAATTTGACTTCAATCGGCCCAACGGTTTCCGAGGAGAAGCAGTTCGAAAATTTTCACATTTTTCGCCTCGGCGAGGCTATACTAAATGGAATGTAATATTTCACAAGTTCATTGGTTAGATCTCATTGATATCTATCAGTATGCCAAAAATTGTTTAAATATTCCAAGCGGTTAAGTCACTATCACCAATTTTCACAAACGGGTTACGGACGGACAGACAGACAAACCATATATGGCTTGGCGGCCATTTTGGTCATGTGACCTTGACCCCATGAGCAAATTATGGTGTCCCCCATCCCATAGAGGCTCCATATGAAATTTGACTTCAATCGGTCCAACGGTTTTCGAGGAGAAGCAGTTCAAAAATGTTAAAAAAAATTCACATTTTTCGCCTCGGCGAGGCTATACTAAATGGAATGTAATATTTCGTAAGTTCATTGGTTAGATCTCATTGATATCTATCAGTATCACCAATTTTCACAAACGGGTTACGGACGGACAGACAGAATGACAGACTGACAGATTGACAGAATGACAGAATGACAGAATGACACGGTGATTTTAGGGCACTCTTAGAAAAAACCGACTTCAGTCGGTTGCTTTTTCTGCGGGTTGTGCAATTAGATCTCTCTAATTCTCAATAAGCCATTACGGTGGAGTAAGTTAATTGTATCGATTCCTGATCTTTGTTTTACTTCTACTTTACGTTGGAGCCGTCATAGAATCTGAGGCCTGACCCACCGGCGTGCAATTAAAGAGGGAAGCAAAGTTGCCAACCGTGATTGGGTTAACTACCATGCATGCAGTATGTCGTATAACATACATGTTGTACCCAATCTTTGTATATCGAAGAATGATTTTACGAAATGGTTATTATCAATATTTAATACATCATCTAAATATCTAGAAGTGGAGCTAAAAGCTTCAATAATTTCAGATTGGTTATCAATGGAAAGCGACAACATGAAAAGTAGAAATAAAACAAAGATCAGGAATTGATACAATTAACTTACTCCACCCATAAAAGACACCAAAGGGAAAGAAATACAAACATTAAGCGACCAGACCATAATGGAAACCTCAACAAAGGAAGGCCATAAGGACAGTTACTTTCCCACAAAATGGCCATATGGCCATCCAAAATTAAAAGACACAAGTGATACACACAGTAAGTAACAAACAACAACATAAATAAATCGCCACAGAAGAGCCGCCTTGGAACGGTCAGTGGAAGATTTCCACTGTGTGTGTGTGTGTGGGGGGGCTTAAATCGATTTTACGTGGCCACAATCCTCGCCCTTACTTCCGTCGCGATTTAGACAAATAATTTGTTCAGTCCGCATGAAGGCCTCCTAACTCACCAGTGCAACATCTCCGTGAACACAAAAATCAAAGAACCACATAGGTGCGACAACGGTGAGGACTCGACAGCGAGAAACCACTGAAATGCTGGAGCAAAACAAAACCAACAGCTAGACTCCGATGAGCCCGACCGGAGACAGAGCATCAGGCACCAACCAACATTATCTCTCTAATTATCAATAAGCCTTTACGTTGGAGCCGTCATAGAATCTGAGGCCTGACCCACCGGCGTGCAATTAAAGAGGGAAGCAAAGTTGCCAACCGTGATTGGGTTAATTACCATGCATGCAGTCTGTCGTATAATATCCATGCTGTACCCAATCTTTTTATATCGAAGGATGATTTTACGAAATTGGGTGCTGAAGTAATTGCGGTTATATATTTTTCTGAATTTATATACTAAGTCACCATAAAATTCGGGTTCCGATAGACCTTGTTGCAGAAGAGATTTAAGTCCAATATTGAATTTTGAAATTAAATCAGAATAGCGTCTATAAAATTTTGAAAAGGCTTTGCGTAGTTTATGGTACCGATAACCCTGATTAAGGAGTTTAGCCGTTAATAATTTATTACGAGTGTTGAAGTCAGTTACATGACTACACACTCGAAATCGAATTAATTGCGAAAAATAAACGCCATAGGATGGCGCACGAGGAACATCACCATCCAAAAAAGGAAACTTTACAATCTCAAAATCAAAGTCATCGCGTTTATCATAAATTTTGCACGAAACAAATCCATCTACAATAGATAGATGTAAATCCAAAAACCGGGCCTCGGTATCAGAAGAATTTGCTTTATTTAACTGAAGTTCTAGGGGGTAAATCTGACTGATCAAACCATCAAAATAGGTATTATCAATATTTAATAAATCATCTAAATATCTAGAAGTAGAGCTAAAAGCTTCAATAATTTCAGATTGGTTATCAATGGAAAGCGACAAAATGAAGTCTCTTTCATAACAATACAAGAACAGATCAGCCACAAGAGGTGCGCAATTTGTACCCATCGGAATACCCACAATTTGTCTAAATAACTTAGTTCCGAATCTAATGTAAATATTGTCAAGTAGGAAGGTGAGGGCATCACACACTTTCTGACAAGACCAAAGTGTATAATTCTTATGCTCTTTAGAAGTGAAAAGGCTTGTTTGTGGTCAGTCTCAAACAAACACTCTTCTCCGTAAAGATATTTCTGAAATTTTGGACAACGACTTTGTTGCGGATTAAATTGCTTGCATGAGGGGTCTCCGATATGTACATAAGTGAGAAAGCATTGTTGTGCAACAGTCATAACAATTTATTTATGATTTAGGAGGCCTTCGTGTGGACTGGGCAGGTTGTTTGTCTAAATCGCGACGGAAATAAGGGCGAGTATTGTGGCCATGTAAAATCGTTTTAAGCCCCCCCCCCACACACACACACACACATACACTCCCAGTGGAATTCGTTTCACTGATCGTTAGAAGGCTTTTCTTCTGTCACGGTTTATTTTTTGTTATGGTTTGTCTTTGAGTGTGGCTATCGCTTTAATTATTTTGTTTTGGATACTGTCATGGCTTCTGCTTATGACCTCGACACGTTTTTGTCCTGGTATGGAAATAACAACTCTGCTGACAATGCGATAGTCTTTAACTTTAAGGTATTTATATCTATCGGCCAGACAGGAAAATCATACATGCCCGTGCTGGCTCGATAAAGTTGAGCGAAATATAGATACAGGCTACAATTATAGCCACGCAGAAAATTTAAGAAGAATAGGGATCTCTACCAAAATCGAATTTCCCTTAAAGGATACTGCTTAAAATTACATATGAACCCATGGCATAACATGTCAGTGCAATATCACCACAAATAACGGTTTCGGCTGGAAAATATATATGGCACTATTTGGCGACTGACGATTTTATGTTAGCAAAATACATGGGAAATAGACATATAGCCGCATACTGTAGGGCTAATGACGCCGTGCCTGAATACATTGTATCATAACTGCACATTACGTGCATGGTAAGAAATATTTTGCCTACCATTCCATCTGAAAGACGCACTGGCTTTGCCATATTTATACACTAAAAATATTTTAGACTTGCCGCAGCACCTGATAGGCTTCTGCGTTCTGCATTCATCTCGTAATAACTCCAAAAAGGTAATAACTCCATAGAGCGATGAATATGCTATTCTAAAATAGCCACAGTCACCTTGACCTTGAGCCCAGGACCCCGACAGTTGAACATGCTCGAGATATTATCATCAGCAACTTTTGTTTGAAGATATTAAAAAATGTCAATAAATATAGGCGCTATATCGATGACAAAGTTTTTCTAATAATAGCCAAATTCCGTCAAACTTAAGGCCATGACCTAAAAGTCAAACTAAGTTGAGATATAATCATAAGACGTTATATGGATATTTGTCAATAAATGTTGGCACTAGAGGGATGAAAAAAGTGTTTACGTTGTTTCTTATAACAAAAAAATATATAAAAAAAGCCACAGTGACCTTTACCTTGATCCAAGGAACCGGAAATTAAAATTCGCTCGAGATAGTATCCTACCAAACATTTATGTGGAGTTATATTCAAACCGTCAATAAATGTAGGCGCTAGAGCGAAGACAATGTTTTTTTCTAAAAATAGCCATAGTGACCTTGGCCTTGAGCCCCAGACCCTGAAAGTTGAACTTGAGATGTCATCATATCCAAAATTTGTGTGAAGTTAAAAAATTAAAAAAATCCACCAAACAATTTAGGCACTAGAGCGATGACAACGTATTTCTAAAAACA